>JBAWJQ010000296.1:0-126252 GCA_037783105.1 Bactrocera zonata | reverse complement strand
TCATATATTTCTATAATAAAAATGAATATTTGCTTAAGTGTGTGCATTTCACAAACAACAACAAATAATAATGATCAATTAAAACACGCAGTGTGTTGATTGTTAATTGAAAAGTGAATTATGTAAATATACAGGGTGCGACAAATGCACTTTTGCTTTCATAGCGAGAACAGGAAAGAGTGGATAAGAGTAGAAAATATTGTAAAAGTTTACAAATAACACCGGTCAACACGATATTTGGGTCTGACATCTACATGTTAAATTTTAGTTAAAATTTGCTTTCGTAGAAATTAGAGCAATTTTTCGATCTTTGATTTGATGAAATAAATTGAAATATACTTATCGATGTGGATCAGCCCAAAGCAAACTTAAAGAACTAAAGATTAATATTTAAGTGTTTTTCAATGTCTAGAATCAGAATTCAAGCATGAAAACAGAAACCCCAAAAAAAATATTTTTTTGTTGACCGGTGTAATTTTATATTTTGCTATTGAAAGCTTTGCTTTAAAAATATTCCTAACCATGAGCATCCATTACTCTGTACAATTAATAATATAAATAATAATTTATAATGAACTTTAATGCCCCAACAATGTACAATTTTGGTCGACCACTTTTTACCATTTTTCCGCTAGAGACATTATTCCATCAGTGTAAAACTTTTCTGGTTACTTGACGAAAAATTGCGAAGAGTAATTTTTACAGACTTCTCTTGAAGCCAACTTTACTCCATTAGGGAAGTTCTGTATTGACCAAAACAAGTGGCAGTGCGATGGTGCAAGGTTAAAGCTATATGGTGGATGCATCAAAACTACCCAGCCAAGCTCTCCCAGTTTTTGCCGAGTCATCAAAGATGTATGTAATCTAACGTTGTGCTGATGGAAGATGAAGTCCTTTCTGTTGATCACTTCTGGTCGTTTTTTTTCGATTGCTTGCTTCAATCTCATCAGTTGTCGCCAGTAAAATGTAGAATCAATCGTTCGACTAGGTTGGACCAGCTCATAGTGGATGATTCCTTTCCAATCCCATCAAACACTCAGCATAACCTTTCGAGGCGTCAGTCCTGGTTTTGCGACCATTTGTTGAGCTTCACCACGCTTGTCGTATTTGATCCACTTTTCACTTCCTGTTACCATTCGCTTCAGAAATGTGTCGATTTCATTTCGTGTCAGCAAGAAATTGCAGATGTTGATTCGGCCCAATAAATTTTTCACCGACAATTCATGTGGTACCCAAACAGCGAGCTTCTTTTTGTAGCTACCCTTTTTTAAAGGGTTCAAAACCGTTTGATGATGAATGTTAAGTTTCTTGGCGATGTCATGACTGCTTATGTGATGGTCTTGGTAATTAATTCCATAATTTCATCGACTTTTTAAACGATAGGTCGATTAGATAGAGGTGCAGCTCTCATAACGAAATTTCCAGAACGAAAGCGAGTGAACCAGTGTTGTGTAACACGAACTGATACAGCAGCGTCTCCATAAACTTCACAAATTTCATTGGTGGTTTGTGGATCGTTCTTCCCATTTATATACAAAATTTTCATTATTTTCACTCATTTTTGAATAGTTGTAATTTTTCTTTAACTTCTCTGAATTTAATTTGATAAAAAAAAGCGTAATATCTCACCTTTTCAACACTGCAAAGTAT
Organism: Bactrocera zonata; assembly: GCA_037783105.1. Classification (NCBI taxonomy): domain Eukaryota; kingdom Metazoa; phylum Arthropoda; class Insecta; order Diptera; family Tephritidae; genus Bactrocera; species Bactrocera zonata. The sequence continues at coordinate 124,602 of JBAWJQ010000296.1, read as the reverse complement.
GACACAATATGATTGGTAGACTGGAGATATACGACTGCAACGACATTTATTGACAAAATACGAAAAAGACATTTTCGACTACCCAATATATGGTATAAAGTAACCCGGAAACTCGAAAATATATATAATAGGTATATGGTGGCTCGGAGAAGTATTGACGCAATTCAACTCATTCTTGTTACACAGAGATATTATTACCAAGAAAATGTTTTCTCTGAATTTCAATTGTTTGTCCCAGATATAAAAACATTTTCGGTTAACTATGGATACTGGGGTCCACATATTCGGTACCTAGAGACTTGAAAAGCCTTTGCAGGATTTGGACAGTTTACTGTATATCTCTAAAAAAAATTTCCAAAAAAAACAAAAACATAGGTGACTTGTTCCCTTATTTTAGTAGCAGCATTGCGCAAAGTCATAACTTGAAAAATGAACTAACTTTTGATCCACCCTGTATACACATATACATATGTACATTTCTTTTCACATAAAACTTTTGAAACGCGGAAGTTGAAATATTTCGCTGCCCATTATGGGAGTTATTATCACTTAACTGCTGTAGTAATCATTAATTAACCCTTAATTGTTTCATTTGTAGCAATATTAATATATTGGTATTTCCTTAAGCACCTTTTCCCGTTGGCAGAAATGATTTATACTAACACTTTCGTAATTTCAAGCATACTTATATTTGCTTATAAAACGTATTTATCCAGAAAAATATTTATTTAGATTATATTAGACTTGATTCATCGTAAGAAGGCTCAGTTCTTAGGAAAAACAGTCGTCAAACTCCAGTAATAGAGCGAAGAGGCCGTGTAGTTAAGAAATATAATAGAAAATCGTCCATAACCTCATTTTTTAATTTACAATATTTCCCCGCGGCCACGCAAAGCTCACCACTAATATTTTGCTTTGGTATACATTCTACACTATTCATATAATAAACTAATCAATACAGTGAAAATTTAATTTACGAATAAGGGCGAAAACGTTTTTGTCGGTATACATAAGAATCCAAGTGATTGTATTTGAGGTCTAATTTTGAATATGTTCATACAAATAAATTACATTGGATAAAATAACAAATTTAAGGCAGCTTTACCAGCCTTTCTGTCCAGTTAATAGAGTTGTTCACTTAATAGAGTACCTATCCATTAGGGTAATTCAAAAAAATTTTATTTTTTTTTTCGATTGGTACTCGGAAAAATAAATTCCTGGACACCTCTAAGAAAGCCTCTCCAAATATGAGTTTTTAATTGTAACGGGAAGGTCCTCCTACATACAGTTTTCTATTTTTTCTTAATATCAGATTAAAAAATTTATATCTCGCTTCCAACTACTTGAAAAAATATCTTGTTCCTTAGATTTGGTAAGAAATTGATTGCCCTAAACAAAGGTCTCCTATGATTTTTTTGTAAACCCAACCGTTTAAAAGATATTAATAGTTAAAGTTTGATTAGTTTTGGGAAAATTTTTAATTTCTTATGAATTTTATAACTCAATGAAAAAAATTATTATGAATGATGGAAACGAAAAAACTATCATGCCTGCCAGTCTGGTACTTCTTCGTTATTCGGTAAAACGATAATCTGTTGATTTTACAAAAACAAAACCCACGTAAAAAGGACCGAGTAACGACTAACGAATTAACAAAGCTGGTCTGAATGCGCCTATTGTTTATTGTTTTTTCAAAAGAAAATATGGATAAATAAACATACATATTTAAATAAATGAAATCGGCTACTTTAACCATGGAAAAATTTAATAAAAGGAATGGTAAGGGTTATGCAAGATGCTTCTGTGAGCCACGTACAAGTATTTAAATTGGGTATTCCAGTCTATAATCACATTGTTCCATGAACGTTCTTCGGTGTCGGTTGTGGTTGCTTGCAAATACTGTGATAATAAACCAATTAATCAACGACAAAATGGGCTTGACAAAATGCTGTATTTTGATTTTGTGCTTTGCTGGGGTCTTATCTAATTCTATTAATATTCCCAATCGCGGTGAGTCATTCTGTAGGAAGAATATGAACTTTTTATTCTGCAATTTTAACTCATTCTAAATTGTAGGTGAGAATCAGACACAACCCTTCATAGAGGTCGGTGATAAATATTACCTAATATATACTGTTTTTACGGTAATTTATTTAGAAGTTTCACAATTAAAATTATGTAATTCAAGTATCTTAATTACAGATGAATTGGTTCGGTGCGATGCTTTACTGTCGCAACTATAATAGTGATTTGGCTGTAATTGAATCGGAAGCTGAAATGAAAGCACTGAAACAGTTTTGGTTGGGTATAACCGATATAGCCGAGGAGGGTAAATTTATGTCAATTAAAGACGGACGCCCAATGCCTTATGCTAAATGGTCAGGCGGTCAACCAGATAATAAAGAATTAATTGAGGATTGTGTACATCTTTGGGGCGTTAATAATATATTCAAAATGAATGATAACAATTGCAGGGCTAAGCTTTATGCCATCTGTGAGCTGCGACAACCGAAGAAGAGTTGTGACATATGTGATTTGAAAATTTTGATTGAAAGATTCATGCAGCATACAAATGTTTCAAACAGTCACAATTAGTTAGGTGGAAGTACTAATTTTATTAACAAAATTGTTGTTTCATAAGGACACCTTGTTTTAAATATTTTATAGCGTTATTAGCGATCTCCGAAACTATTTCCCAGTTTAACTACAAATTTTCGGAGAAATACTCAAATACTTATATGCATGCCCAATGCATACACAAAAAAATCAACCTTTTGCGTATTTTGTAAGACCCTGCTTTTCGAGTAAAGCTTCATAGAAAGCTTAATCAGAATGAGACAGTGCTAGGTTGCTATATATATTTCTGGACTAGGCAACACTAAGTGTTGCCAGGTGCAATCTGACATTTCCATTGGAAAGTTTGACATTTTTTAGCATAACATCACTCAGAACGTTTTGTCATTTAATCGTGAATTGTTTTATTTACAAAGAATTAAAAAATTCATCTCGGCCAAAAAATAGAATTAACTCGTGAACATTTTCGTGCAATCATTTTTCACAACTTTCGACGTGGATTATCACGACAAGAGTGAATCGATGAACTAAAATCTTTGTATGGCTATGAAGCACCATCCTATAGCACTGTGAAAAACTGTTACAACGAATTCAATCGTGGCCGATGCTCGCTCAAAGACGAATTCCGTGAAGGTCGTCCAAAAACAGCCGTTGTGCCAGAAAACATCGATGCCGTACGTGAACTGATAATGCAAGACCGTCATGTAACATACCTTCAGATAGAGGCATGCCTATGCATTTCTCCCACCAGCATACATTCGATATTGCATGAACACCTGGCCGTAAGAAAGGTTTGTTCTCGTTGGATCCCGCACAATTTGGCAAGCGCTCAAAAAAAGGCTCGTGTGGATTGGTGTAAAGAAATGCTGAAAAAATACGATCGCGGTGCTTCAAAAGACGTTTATAAGATCGTCACAGGTGACGAATGATGGATCTATGTGTATGAGCCCGAAATAAAACAGCAATCGACCGTGTGGGTCTTCCAAGACGAGCCAAATCCAACGAAAAAAAAACCATTTTTGTTGATAAATATGCCTATTTTCATTATTAGGCCAGAAATATATATAGCAGCCCTCGTGAACATTTAAAGTGGAATTGTTCAGATGATTCTATCTCACTTTATTCCAAACAGCTGATGCAGCTGTCAATTTTTTCCTCATGAAATCCGATCGGAAAGATTTAAATTGAGAGCGAGGAGTTCCCTAAACCTCTTACAATGTATCCTGCACCAGAAAGACGTAGCGACTGTAGCGGCTGTTTGCCAGTAGTGAACTACAGGAAGCCAACAAATCTCCCACCTATTCTCATTCCGCAGTTATTGAGACTGAAGTACCCGTCAAGATCATCAGTGTTACTGTTTACTGCAATACAATTCTTCTGTGGCCAGGCACCTACATATATCAATCTAATCACAAAATAGCTTGATGCTAGATATAGTATAAAGAGTCTAGACATCCTTTCACCATATTTGAGTGCACCACCAGCGAACTCAAGTTTGATGTAGCTTATCGATCGCAGTGGATAGTTATCACTCAGAATCAATGATCACGAAACCTCAAACTGAAGTTAATGGAAGGTTCTAATCCACCAAACTTTAATCTATCCATAAAAAAGATCAGCCCACCTCTCCTTCAAAAAGTCCTTCCCTCCCGTGCCTCACGCGAAGGTATGAGAGCTGGGAAACGACAGCAAGAATTAGGATCGGCGACCTGCTTATCCAAGCATTTTGGATTTAAATCAAAATGTGCTCGGATTCTAAAATGATCTGACTCGCAGTCATCTAAGTACCCAGTAAGTAGTACCTGAATTTAAGGGCAGCTTTTGCGGCCATACAATTTCGGTTATCTTCAACGGCGCTATTTTCAGCAAGGTATTCATTGCCATAGTTGTTGTGATTCCTGGTGCACCACAAATACTCTGATGAGTATAATGGGAGAAAACTCAAAAATTCATTTAAAGATAAAAATATAATATAAAGCACTATCCGTGTATTGAAGTACAGTTCTTGATCTTCTAAAAGAACTTATTTTTAGTCAAAGTGCTATAAGAAGCTATGATTCTAACCTTCTAAAGTTTAGCACACTGATATTAATACCTTTACAATTTACCATTCTTTCTTAAATCCGTCAACAATTTATGGATTCTGAATCATAATTTATGATCTCATCACTTTCAATCAAGGCAGCTGCAAATGATCTGCAGCAACTGTGCAACTATTCGGTATAAGCTGCATAATAACTTAACAAACTCATTACAGCCAGCCCTGTGCAAGTCGTTCAAGCATTTAACTAACCAAGTCATGAGGCCACACACAAACTAGACACACCAGCGTTTGTGCATTGTCACGGCACCCACACCATTCTCAACAGCGGCCTTAAAGACTCCGCTAGCGCAGATATTGTCCGCAACGGTTCAAGTATTAACAAGGAGGATAATCCGAAAAGATCCTTAGCGTGCTTAAAGCATTTAGTGGTGAAGTTTTCACATCGTGCCGCTACCTGTCACTTAGTTTTCACTCAACCGTCGCGCTTGCCGTTGCAGTTAGCGCTCGCGTCAGCTTAAGTCGTGGCGTCGTTCGCTACTTGCTGCTACTTTCTAACTTTCTATGAAAGTTATGCCACTTTTTTTCTTCTGCTTGGTTCTGAGTTTTGTAATATATTCAAAGCGCCCTCGACGACAGCGACGACGACGACGACATATGCATAGATTATCACCTGTCAAGTTGGAAATTTTTTAGAGCGCAACAAATGAAAGCAATGGAATTGAAGTACTAAAAGTTCGCAACTAAGACGACGGTATAAGGGAATGTGTGCCAAATTCTATAGAAAGCTGTAAGTGCATGTACAGTTAGTTGCAAGTAAGCATGTGTGTATTGAGATCATAATTTCGATTGAGTTTGCTTGGGTGAGAATTCAGCACTAAAATTTCACTATCATCATCTAGTGTATGTAAAGTATTGTTGTTATTGCAAATTTGTAAAGTTCTGCTAAGGCATTAATCGAATATAAAGGTATAGAACGGATTTTTGTCAGAATGCAAAAAAGCATTAGCCTTCGTCGGTCGAGAAAAATTTTTTGAGTGTAGTAGCTTAGTATCGAGGCAACAAAAGACGTCAAATGACAATGAACATAGACTTTTTGGAAGACCATTGTGATCCACTCGGCCTAGAATCCTTTTACTCCATTATGTCCTCTCTAAATTGACTTGAGCTCCTGATAAGATCGGTCCATACAAAAATATTTATAAGTGCAACTTCATCGTCAGGAAATTCTCGACCGATAGTTGCGATCCCTTTTCTGTTCAAAGCATGACTGATCCGCTAGCATGTCTCCCAATAAGCTAGTGACCTGATAGCACTCCTACTAGAGTTCCTTATGATTTTAATAGTCAGCATGTGCGGCTCACTTCCATTAATGCCACGTTTGCTTGCTTGTTAAGAAAGTTACGAATTGACTCCAGCAAGACTCAGCTAGATCTATAACATTCCTGTCTATTAAATACCTAGAAGTAGCCAAAGGCATATAAGTATTATTTTTCTTTATCAAAGTGTAACTATATACATATATAGAAAATTCATAATCCGCGACCCCGAAAACCCCCGAGTAAGAAGTTTCAAGCAAATCTGATTAATTTCAATTTTTCGTCCACCATATTGGATCCAAAATTTTTAACTTTCAGAATCATAGGTCAGATTCACAATTAAGTATCCCAAAAACCTCGTGTAACAAGTTTCAAATCAAAGCAAAATCATGACTTGATAGGGCAAAGCGAACTTCGGCCCAGTCCATGTTATGGGAAGCCGTAGAAAATTGGGTAGAGACACTAAATAATAATATATGCAGTTTGAAGAAACCTCAAACAATCCTGAATGAAAGCGAAAACTAAAGTAAACAAAATATTGCTTACAGCTAAACATAGAGCTACACGCTCAAGTAACATACAAATTGGAATGTTGAACAACGAAAGCTGATTACATGGTCGGATCAGGTCAAAATAAATAGTTTAGAATCTAATGGGAGAATGTCGTCATGGTACGATAAATATTTTGGTATAAATTCACTCAACATTCTCATCAAACCTTAAAATATGGTAAGGGCTCTCTTATGCTATGGGGTTGTTTTCAGGATGGTAAATTAGGAGTTCTTTGTAAAATTAATGGAATTATGAAAGCTCAGGATTATATTAATATTCTAAATACCTAGACCTTAGTGACCGAGTCTAGCAAAATTGGCTGAGAATGATGGGACGCTCTATTCATGCAAGACCCAAGCACAAGGCAAAAATGAAACTGACATGGCTCCAGAAAGAGGAAATCACAGTTATCAACTAGCCGACACAATTACACAGTTGCCTGACATAAATTGACCAACTGAAAATTTCTGAAATATATTAAAAGAAGAGTTATTCGAAAATCAGTTCCTCAAAACGTTTAAGAGCTTTGGGTTGTCGTCAATGAAGCTTTTACTTTTTTGACACAACATACGTGAGTCGTGTCAAGCTATCATGATATTTTTGTTCAAAATTTTTTTGGTTTTTCGTCAGAACTACCTAAATATATTCAAGAACTCATATTTTATCCAGAAAAAAATAATGATTTAATGTGATTTGTAGGCCAGTGAAATCGTCGGTCCATATTTCTTCAAAAATGAAGCCGATGGGAAGGTAACCGTCAATGGTGACCGGTAGCGCGCCAAGTTAATTGATGCCTGAAATTGAAGCTCGTTATCTCGGCGACATGAATTTATAGAGAGAACATTTCGCTGAGCAGGTCATTTCACATTTAGGGCCGGTTGATTGGTCACCAAGATCGTGTGATATTACACTGTTAGACTTTTTTCTGTGGAGATATATTAAGTCCATAGTTTATGTGGACTAATTCAGGCTTTGGAGTAAACCATCACGCGTCTCATCCGCCAGCTATCAGTCGAAATGGTCTAATAACTCATCGGAAATTGAATTAAACGAAACTCAAAAAATAAATGCCACAGAATGTTCTTTTGAATGATAATAAAAATTCCTAATAAATTTGAAGTTTCTGTGTTTTTTTTCTTAATAAAAGTAGGGAACCTTGAAATGGATCACCCTTTGAAAGTCAAACGGACGATGTACCAAAAATTCAAGTCGCAAGTGCTCATTTAATTATGAGTACCTAAGTACCAGCTTAGTTTAGTTTTTAGGTAAAGTTTAGTTATTTGAGCTCGTGCTTATAATATTTCTTAATTTCTCCCCTTCATGAAGACTTTGACGTTTCTGTATTTCCAAACACTTTTTCCATAAATTTCACCAAATATATGTATGTATATTCAAATAATCTATAAGTATATTATGTAAAATGCGAAAATAAGCTTTTTCAAATACCAGACTAAATTATTATGCCGTTTTTTCAAAAGCTGCATAAATTTACATTCACATAAATTCTATTTAAAATTAATAAATTCCATTCTGAAACATATTTTTACATCTCGCTTCAACACCCGAAACATTTGCTTCACGCACCGACACTTTTGAAGGTCCACATGCTCCGTCTGAGTTTTCTATTAACTACATAATATTATATACGGATATATATTGCTTACGGCTATATATGTTTGTATATTACTATAATATAAGGTTTAGACTTAAGTTACTGAATCGTTTTGTATGTGTGTAATATGCGTATTTGTTTCATATTGTGATTGAAATGTGTAAATTTATGGCAATAAACATGCAGACTTTTAGTGGAAAATCATTACATACAAATATTGGTTGATTTGCATAAAATAAGGCTGGTGAAAAATAGTTTTAATGCTAAAGTTTCAACCAGATTGAAGTTTCTTTTTAGTAAGTAGTTTGTTCCAAAATATTAATATTATATGTATCCAAGTACCGTATATAAGGAAAACACATTCTAGTGAAGATCGGTAAATAGAGAGAATTAGCCTAAAGAATCGACTCAAAACCGCTGAGGGCAATAGATATCAGATAACAGACGGCCTTGAACCGATATCACTGCTATAAATATACAAAACAGGCTCCGAGATATTGGTTTGAACTAAGCAAATGCGTCAACAATGCCTCCGTTGGGCTATAAAGCACCAAAGCTGGACTGCAGTCGATTGGCAGAATGTAATCATCTCTTCTCGACTACAAGTACAACATCTTATATAGCGAAGGAATGTTGTAAGAAATGAGAAAAACTGGTGAACGCTTTAACGGACAGTGCGTCCGAAGAAAGGTTAAGCAGGTTGGTTTGAGGTTGCTTTTTTACCATGAATTTGAAAGACTGGCTCTAATAGATGAAACAGTAAACAAAAATAATTACCAGCAAATACTGGAGGAATGCTTGGCAGCTTCAATTGAAAAGCACTTTCCACAAGAAAACGATCTCATCTTCCAGGATTATTCTGCACCGAGTCATCGTGCCAAAATGATAGGTATACACTTTTTACTCATGCCTGATTGTTACTTCATTAAAAATATAAATTGTACCTTTTTTATTTTTTCTACGTACTTTCTCTTACAAAATGGATTTTTGATGTTAGAATGGCCAGGTAACAGGCCAGATTCAAACCCCATTGAGATAAAATTTTCGAGGATGTCTGGTATAACGAAATTAAAATGTATATCAATTATCAGAATGTTCATACGAAGAGACTGTCTGTTTGTCTGTGCAAGTTATTACAGGATTAAAGATGAAAATATTTTGATGAAATTTGTACACGTATTCCTTAAAAGGTAAGTAAGGCAGAGTTAGTTGATGGTCGTAATCGGAAATCTGTAAGCGGAAAATTTAAAAAAGTGGCCGTAGCCCCGCTTTCTGATATTCGTACTTATGTATATATGCTGGATTTCAAGGAAGCTGCTACCATTAAGGAGTTCAAATTCAGCAAGTTTTTTATTGCTGCTGCTATCGTTGGTCCAACTGCTTTTGCTGGCACTGCTGCCGAAAAGAAGGAAGAAGCCAAAACGGAGGAGTCCGAGTAAGGGGAAGACGACGCTATGGATTTCGGTCACTTCCACCAAATAGCTCATCAATAGCTATCTCCAACAGTACTAAAGCCACAATAGCCAAATTCACTTAGGACAATTCGTATAAAAACTATTGTCGACGATGTGAAATAAAATTACTTACAACAGAGACATTATTTTTTAACTCCGAGATGATATGAAAAGACTTTGGGAGCCGGTGTCACCGCCCATTTTTTGGTGAAATCACATATCTCGAGACCCGACCTACCGATTTCGATTAAATTATCATATTTCTATGTCACAATGTAAAAATGAGCGATATTGGACACCCATGAAAAACAAACGTTGAAGAGATCGCTCTGAAAACGTGCCGTTAATTGGCTTCTTCGTGTCGTTAAAAGGCTTTTCGAAAACAATAAAGTCATGGCAAGAATAAGTGAAAACTTTTCTATATTTTTCCTAGAAAATTTGCAATATTTCGCTCATAAATTACCATTAAGTATTTTCTATATTCTATATAAGTATTTTAGTGTCATATGTTTTACGTTCATTAGTATTTAATGTTTTCCAACAACGCAGCGCGCACACAAGCTGATGGGCGGAGAATCGCGCTGCGTAGAAACGTATTTAGCTTATTCACGAAATTGTTATTGTTGCGTTTGTTGTGTGCGTAAGTGGTTGCATTAACCCCCCGCACCGCTGTTTTGCAGTGCCGTTGAGCAAACATGCGGTTTGTTGTTGCTGCTCTGCTGCTGTACTACTGTTTTTATTGCATCCGTGATGACACGAGACGCAGCGCCGGCACCATGCCGTTTGACCACAAAAGCATTTTTAATAGGCAACCATTTACCATGTATGCGTGAGGAGTGGACGTGGCCATTAACAATTTGCTCATACCTTACATTTAACTCTTTATTGCAGTGCCTGCCACTGCGCTCGCTCTCCGGCGCGACCCATGACACAGTTACTCGAATGCACTTTGTAATGCAAACATACAACTACTACGCTATGCATGTGTGTTGTTGTTATTGTTGTTGTTGGTCGGGTAGTAATGTTTGTATTTGCACCCATTGTCCTTGCAACAATTTCGCTGAAATTTGTCACATTAAAAGGACACATCAAGTGTGTCATGCCACAGCATGCGCAACTGTGTGTGCACGCCTGACCTGCTTGCGGAATCAACGCACGACCCGGTAACACACTCGCTCACTTCGTATGGCGTGGTGAGCGAGCGCGTGAGCACCAGTTGTTTTTATTTTTTGTTGTAGTAGTTTTTGTAGCAATGATGTTGCTTTCGGTGCTGGGTGCTTACGGGAGGGGAGCTTGGTGAGGGTGTCATATGCTGCTTGCAACATGACAATATATAGCAAAAGTATGTGTGGGTGTGGCTGGTGGAAAGTAGTCAAAAAAATACTAGTCTTCAGCCCGATATTACTGACCGAAATCGGACTAGTCCGGAAAGTACTAGTTTAAAATAAAAATTTTACGACTTTCATAATAGAACTAGTAATGAGTTTGTCATTTATTTAATCAGATACAATTTTAAAATTATAACTGGCTCGAAAAGAACTAGACCTGGACCATGTATAAATCGGTTGAATAATGAGCTCTTCATTGATTTAATCAGACAAAATTTTTGAAAATATGACTGGTCCTAAAATAACTAGACCATGTATATAGCGGTATAGTAATGAGCTCTTCAATGATTTAATTAGATAAAGATTATAAAATTATAACTGGTCCGAAAACAACTACATTTGGACCAAAGAGATATGGGTGAAGTAATGAGCTCTTCATTGATTTAATTATATAAAATTATAACTGGTCCTAACCTTTTAGGCCTGTACTATATACATATATATCGGTGTGGTAGAGCGTTCTTCATTGATTCATTCAGATAAAATTTAAAAATAAAACTGGTAACTAGACTTGGACCATTTATATATTGGTATAGTAATGAGCTCTTCATTGATTTGATCAGATAAAATTATGACTGGTCCTAAAATAACTAGTCCTGGTCCTTTATATATCGGTGTATTAGTGCGTTCTTCATTGATTTAATCAGACAAAACTTGTAAGTATAATACATATTGATTTTTTTTAACTACAAACTTTAATTTTTGCCTATTACTTTTTCTTTTTGTTCTCTCTGTCTTTAAAATTGGTTAGAGACTTGTATACTTCTCACTTCTTCTAAGGTTACTCTTAATAGATATATGTATAGATATATGTATAGATCATTGAAAAATATATACTTTTCCGGTATGGAGAGAAAAATTTTACTAACCAGTTAGTTTTCTATTCAATTCATACCAATTTTAAACCCATCAAGAACTCGATTATTTTATTACATGGTTACTGGATGTATGTAGATCTGAGAGTAATTCATACACGAGCATAAATGTAAAGAGGCTGCTCATAAATAACAATAAAATATTCATAACGACTGAATGTATGGTAAGTAATGTTAAACGGAGAGGGTTGGTCGGGTCGCAATGGCTTATTTTATGAAGATAATGCCGAGAAGTAATATATGCTGAAATTGAGAAAATTTGGTATTATAAGTATTATAATTTTTCTTGAAGAAGCGATAAAATGGAACGAACTCTTAGTTTACGGCGCTAATTGGAACTGAGTTCCACCTTTATATCAGAAAATAGAACATCTTTTCGAAACTTAAGTCAATCAATGACTTGAGATCACTTGTTTACTCTATTTCATTGCAGGATAAGGAGCATGCATCATCTTCTTTGTAGAATATGGTGCTGTACCCAATCCACAGAAATGGATACCGCACAATCTGCGCTAACTACCGTCTCCTCAACTTCGCGTATAAGGTTCTATCGAGCGAACTATGTGATAGATTAAAGTCCTCCATCAACAAACAGATTGGATCTCATCAGTGTGGTTGTAGTCCAGGAAAATCAACACTGACGAAATATATTTATTAATCAAATTCGAAGGAAACGAAGCAAATAGGTCTGGTAGTGCATGAAGGTTAGACGAAATATCTCCTGTTATCAAACAAACAGTCGTCGCACTCGCAACTTGGCTCCCATGTCACTGCTAACAGTCATAACTTCGAAGTCGTAGATAATTTCGTCTATCTTGGAACCAGTATTAACACCAACAACAACGTCAGCCTCGAAATCCAACGCAGAATAGCTCTTGCTTCTCTATCGACGAGAAAAGACCAAATTCTACAAGCCACTCATCATCCCCGTCCTACTATATGGTACAGAGGCCAAAAATTTTCAATTGAAGTCATTTGAATTGAATGTGGAACAAAAGCACTGCGGCGGTGTTTGATTTCCACACCACAGGAGAAATTAATCATAAAACGCTCTTCGATATGAAACCACATGCACTCCCTTTGTATATATGATGGTTACGCTAACAACAGGAAGCCTAATAACTATATACAAAGGGTGACTCAAGATGATTTCAACAGAAAATAGTACAAGATGTTTATAAATGAGGAAACACGTTGTAGGTTACTAATAAGTTGACAGTATGCTTTCAATTAAAGCGATCTTTTCTCTACTCAGGAACTGAAGACAAATATCGAAAAAGTAATTCGTGATATAAAGTCGGTAACTAAGATCTCGAAAAATTTTATTTCTGAAGTGAAGTAAGCGGCAGAAGCTAGACCTACTTCTCTTGCGAGCTCATCGGCTTTGTAGTTTCCAGCGTTTAAGTTATAATAAGGCACTCATACGGGTCCAGAATAAAGTAGCTTTGGGTCGTCAATAGTGAGCTTAGACACTCTTTAACTAATTTTGCAAGCACAGTGAGAGAGCTCAAAGCAAGTACTTATGCTTTGCTGTCGCAGTAACCTACTCCCAAAATAGTTACAGTCAGTGGTTAGAGGAAGACGACGATATGGGTTTCTCTTTGACTTGAGAGCTCAACACTAAAGTAACTTTAATGGCATGCTCTGCTTGAGGAACGTCAAAAAAAGTTTTTTGAGTCTTAACACTTTCCAAAATCTACGCTTATTCTTTCGTAAACCTGTTAAAGCCTCCTGTACACTGGCATATTGCACAACATCAGATAAACAAAAATGGTCGCCTAAACCATTTTTCAAATTATTCCCGGCCATTTTAGGCCCAAAAATGCAAGCGCTTGTCCAATGCACCCTATAACTTTCGCACACCACTTGTTTACCTCATTTAGCTGTATTTTCTTTTTCGGAAAAACCATGGCGCTGATTGCACCAAATTTAATTAGATTTTATTTGCTTTGAATGGGCAATTGTTCATATAAATTGCACACATGATATACCTACATATACATATACATATGTATGCCTCTGCAGATAGGCTTCCGCACCTGAGCCTAACTGATATTGATTTCGCTATTAAGCGAGTTCGCCATTTGTTAATACCGAATTTTTCGACAACTCAAATTTGCATTGGTATTAGTGCGGTCATGTGTGCATACAATTGGTCCATATGTTGTTGCAAAAACGGTTTGCACTTTCGATAATGGCTATTGTGTCCCTAATTGCAGTTAAATTATAAAACAAGCACACCTCGAAATATTTTTTCACTTGGGTGTTCATATAAGTGTGTAAGCGTAGCTAGATTTGAGGCTAGTTAATTGAGAATTACGAATAAATCGAGAAAATAAGAACAAAAGAGAAAATAACGCAAGAAGAGCATATATCTAATGTCTAGTTTATGTAATCGTATAATTCCGGCATTTCCAGCCGCAATTTTAAAGTATCGATTTATATATCTTGTATCTATATCGCCTTAACCCTGTCAGGTGGCACCATAGTCGAGTTGTTACTAGAATTAGTATTTATGGCGCAACCTAATTATAGTTTTATTCGAAGAGAAGACATTGAATCAGATGGAATTTCAATTTGTGTTATATAGGAAGTAGGTGTATTTTTTGTCTGATTTCGCTCATTCTCACTCTAAAGTAGTATTGTCAGGATTTTTTTATTATTAGGAGGAAGCATCGAAAGCCTGTACTCCATTTCAGTGAGAAGTTTTAATCAAAATTTCACCTCTTACTGTCTTGTACCGATCCCCCGGTACCACCGTCAAGTATTATATTACATAGGGAGAATGATTGAGTATTACTTAGCCGTATGTGATGAACCTAATGTATTCAGGCTGCATTTACTTAAGGCTGCTTCTGATTGCTTCTTAACGCCCTTTGTACAGTGTTTGTCACCACACCCTTCTTGTCTGCTCCAGCCATTGTGTGTATCGTGTATTAGTTGTTCGTTGCATTTTTTAGTTGACTTCTAGTTTGTTGCTCTCCGGCTCTTTAGTTTTCATTATTTTGACTGCTACTTTACACACGGCTTTCCACCTTTTAAGTGATTCCCTTCATTTCAATTACTAAGTGTTTTGGGGTTGGGGTTCAGGGTAGACGAATGCATTTTTCAAAATTTGCCTTTCGTGATCATATTTCATAATATATATTCTCCATAGTCTCAGCTCCACAATAATCGCATATGTCGTTGCCTTAGTGTATAAATTGCTTTAAATATGATTTTAAACAGCCTTGGATTGTGAGAATTTGGGTTAAGTGAAAGTCTACTTCACGGTGCAGTTTATTTAGCAATGGCTCAATGTTGGAGATTAGCAAGAATGTCCAGCGACAATTTCGGTTGTTTTCCCATCTTTTTTGCTGGCGCTTTACAGTATCTGCTTTGGCTTTTTCCCTTAGAGTTGTGGATGATACTCTATGGTTTAAAAAATATACGAAGTTTTTAGCTAAAAGGTCTAATAGGTGTAAAATCGCGATTACTAGGGCAGCATCTTCAGATACCGTACGAAGCGAGGAGTATAATCATAATGCGCATACACGAGATACGACAATTAAGTAATGAGACTGATTCCATAAAGTAGTCCCATTGGGCAGCTATACAGCGATTCCAGCATGTTTTCCATGCTTCGTTACATTTCTGGAACGCTTCGACTGGGATGTCCGCGAGTATCCTCGTCACGGCCGCCTGGATGTCCGTAATCGACACAAAATGAGTTCCTTTGACCACCGATTTTGTTGGGTGGTAACGCGGAGACAACCATTGTGAGCATTGGCGTTTGGTTTCCGGGTCGTATTGGAAAAACAATTTATAAACTTACAATTAAAGCGTACGTTCATGAAGCTGTTTTGCCCAATCTGGCGCAAAATTTTATAGCGACGCGTTGCTCTTGATTTTGTTTTTCCATTTTCGTGACGAGCACTACAAACACACGTCTACTCAACTTGTCGCAGCAGGCGAACTAAACAAGCTAAAGCGATGGTACATATATCAATGGAGAGGAGAGAGATGCTGGAAAAAGAGAAAGAAAATTTCAAGGTAACAGGTTTACCACAAGCGCGGCAATAAAATCAGTCTCATTACTTAATTGTCAAACCTCGTAGTGTACATACATATGTGGAAAAGAGACCGCGCCGATGCAATTTAATTTCGCAAGCTTTCTCCCATATTTGGGCACCGTAAAAGTAGAAAAATCTCCATTTAAATAGTACTTGTTCCAGTCAGAAAAAAATTTATATTTATTTAAAGAAAAAATCACAGTCACGTCGAATATATATACATTTATTTTCTACTTTTAAAAACTATTTTTAAATATTTTTTCGAACTTTCAGTTTACATGAACATGAGCAACCTTTCAATTGAATACAATGAAGCCTCTACTCATAAGTTTAGAAATGTACATACATATATATGTGGGGCTATAATTTCCATTTATTCCAGTTAGTTAATTACTAATAGCAATTTCCCGCTCATACACACACACAAACCAAGATACTTATTAACAAATTAAATGCGTACCGATTCAAGTGATAAATTGAAATAAATTTGCAATTGAATATTTATTACAAATCGTTTACGCGCAACACAGAAATGCAAAGTCATTATATCAATTATAATATTCCAATTAATTATAGAAATTACAATAATTAAGCGGTGATTGCCGATCGCCAGCAGATATTCCGGTGCAACGCGAGAGGCGCAGAGACAGCAAAGGCAATTTGCCAACAAACACACAGACATACGTGCAAATGCATGCAAAATGTTTATTTGACCAAAAAATGAGCTTTTTGCAAATGAAAGGCCAAACGAACGGTGATTCAACTATTTTAGCTGCCACTCGCCATGAAAACTATTGATTAAAACATAATTTTATATAGCAGACATGCGTTTACTAGCACAAGTGGGCGTCTGTGAAGCATGTATGTGTTTGCATGTGCGTGTGTACACCTGAGTGAGCAATTAATTAGCGCATAATGACCGTGACAAATTCGCCAATAATCGCACACGAAAAACCAGCAGCATGTTTCTACAGCATTTGGAGGCTTGCGCACACATACCCACACACACCAGTGTATACAACATATTTCAAATTATATTAATATTGCATGGTATTTAGATGGGCATAATTTGTACTGGCGATTAATTTAATTCGCTTAACGCGCTGCCAAGCCGCGTCTAATTGACAGATTAAGGAAATGTAAATTTTCAGCTTCACGCTGTTTTAATTTGTCATATTCACATTTGCGAAATAACTATAGCCAATACGTATATGTCTGCTAATCAACAGCAGTTGATCGATCAAAAATCGCTTTGTTTTGTTGTGACCTAGTTCCAATATATATGCCGAATAGTTGTGGTACACTGTGCGTATGAGTAACATAATTAGTGTAATGTTTGATGTGACTTTGGAAATTCGAAAAAATTATTATTCCCGACAAGTAAGGGCGTGCAAATTTCGGGTGCAACCGAATACTTTATACTCTACCAACTTGCAGGAATCAAAGGCAGGGAAAAATTTAAGGAATAATTGTTTGGATTCCGATCCCCAGGTTGACATACTATATATACACTGAAGAGCAAAGCTGGAACAATAATTGCATAGATGAACTTTGGTGCACTATATTGCATACTCGGATTATTTGTTTTATTATTTTATTTAATATCTTATTTTTATAGGTTTAATTACCCTGTGACTAAAAAAAATGCAGGACTTGCGGCACAATGCCTCAAAAACATGTAAAGAATGGCAAAACTACTTTCTTCTAGTTTTGCACTCACTAAGTAAAAGTTGCAATTTAATATTAAAATCGAAATTTTTCAGAAAAATGTTCAATTCTTTATTGTGTTATGCGAAAAATTTGTTTAATTTGTAAAAACATTAAACGAAAAGTTGAAAGTAATTTCTCTGCTGGGCAATGCGAGTATGCTCATGGTATAGGAAAGAAGCTCAAAATCAGCCACACAATGGTTTTGCGGATAGGAAAGAGTAGCAACCTCGAAAGACTAATATGTAATAAGGGAGGGAGGACAAAAAACATTCAAATTCGTGAAGCTAGATATATAGGACGACTGCTTATATTCCAAAAATTGACTACCCAAAGCAAGGACTACCACTTTTAAGAGATTACATGGGTTTCCTCGCGTAAAAAATAGCCTTTTTTTCAACAATTTTTTTCTTATATAAAAAATTAAATATTTTATTAAACGATGTTTTTGATAACAATAAAGAAAAGAATCGGCAAAAGTAAATATCCTCGACGAACAACTGAGTTCGTTTTAATCCAGATGGATGCTCGACATTATGAAGTACTCTAAATCTAAAGTCTGCGTATTCTGCTTTCATTGAGGCTGTAAGTTTATCAGTAATTGCTCTATTGTATATGTATATCGGAGCCCATCTCAAATATAGTTAACAAAAAAATGCGTTGACTTTCAATCGGTCATTATTTCAACTACCATACACAAGGTGTCAATATGGTCAACGATCAATTTGAGCGAAATTCGTTGCTTATGGGGCTATACCAATGTGACGCGATCGTCAATTTTTTTAAAAGAAAGTACGCGATTGAATATTTCGAACTTCTTTGAACGTAAAAAGATTTATCTATATTTTAAGATTTTTTTTTTACAAAAGTGTTGAAAACTAACGGAGTGCCAAAAAAAGTACCCCAACTGCTGGCATAATTGCGGTCAAATGCATAATTGAAACAAAAAAATTTTAAAAGTTAATTAAACTTAAATATATTTCCTATACAATGACCTTTGAAAAATATTAAAAATTAACAAAATGGCGTAATATTGAAAAAAAAAATCGTTTTTTTTAGGTAAAAAATGTCATTTTTTTAATGCCAAATTGTCAATTTTTAACCAATCAAAAAGATCGTAGGTCATTGTATAGTAAATGTATTCAAAATTACTCAGTTTTAATTTGAAGTCAATCAAATTTCACAGGATATTTATGGAGTATCAGCTATCGAAAAAGCAAATAAAAAATTTTTTTATTGAAAGTGTCACACTGGTAAAGCCCCTAATCAGAGATTGGTCAAGTTTGAGAAGTGTTCTTTGGAAGCACGACCAGGAGGCAGTGCGGGCAATCCCCAGGGAACTTCTCATCTACCCAAATGGAGATGGAAACTGGAGTTACACGCTGGTCTCAGATGAGGCTCATTTCTAGTTTAATGGCTGCAACAACAAACAAAATTGGCGCTATTGTGGTGAGTGAAATCCGCGTGTAGTTCGAGACACCTAATTTCATGCCTAAAAGATTAAAGTTTGGATGTGCCGCTACCATCAATAATGAGCGTTATAACGCGATTTCGACCAATTTTTTTCTAGCATTTGATGAAATAGGCGAACGTGTTTTATTTCACGTCTCAACATGGGCGAATTGCGTACAAAGTTTGGTGACTCGTTAATTTCGAGAAATGTCGCAGTCAAATGGCTATGTAAATCATTGGGGTTAACGCCTCTAAACTATTTTATCTGGGGTATATTAAATTAAAAGTTTGCGCTAATCAACCTGAAGACATAATTCATGACATTCCAGTCAGTAATGCTGCAGCGGGTCATCAAAAATTGGCACAAATTGAATTCATTTTGGACAATTTAAGCATTTTATTTCATTTCAATATGACGTCTTTGCTGACAGATGCTTTATGTACAAAATAAATAACTAAGCCTTACACAAAAGTTAATCATACGCCATGTACTCAGGCGGAGTTTATTTATGCGGAAAGATATACGAAAATTTCAGTAAAATTAAGAACTCTAATGGAAAAAATTTGAAAAATCTATTATGTTGCTAAATATTTTTAATAATAAGAGTGTAAGAAAGCACTTTAGTATTCGTCTTAGTGTAACAGCAATGATCTTACGAAAGTGTTAACTCTCATATTGACTATAAAGCCATTGCATACCTTCGAGTGCATAACTGTTCATCATGCCAAATTCATAACGAGCTGAAATGTTACTCATACGCCTCGTACCATGAAGAGCGCTGCATACAATTTGCAATTTTAATTATTTCTAAATTCTCATTAAATTCGAAATTTCATTAATTTAAACTCTAAAATAATTTCAAACATTTTTCTAGTATATTCTAGATAAACATCTTTTTATTAATATTAAATTCTCATTAAAATCAAAATGTTATTATTTCACATGCTAAAAAATGCTAAACATTTCGTTAGTATAATCTACATATATGAATAAACTTTCTTTTATTAAATTAAAATTTACACTTCAAGCACTCCATTCTCCTCTTAAGCCCTCTCACTTTCTGCAAGCACACATTAACTCCAGTACTCACTCAACATTTGTTTTATTACACATCACTTGCTATTGTTTTTGCTTTCTGCCATGCGGATATTATTTTTGTGAGACTTGTTAATCGCCATTTTATTCTAAGTTGACCTCGTAAAAGTACTTAAAAAGTTTTTTGTTTGAGCGTGCGCCTTAAAAACTAATTCAAAGCTTACTCATATGAGAGTTAAAGCAAACACAGGCACACAGACACGCATATGCATACGCATTTACGACTGGTATATTCACTAAAGTAGCTGCAGAAAATGAAATCTTTTACAAGCGAGTCACGCTGAAAGAGCTTGTCAAGTACGCTTGAGCGCTCAGCGGCTGAAGTCATGTGTCACACATGTGACAAATGTGCCACACAGAGACATATTTTTCGCCAAAGCATGCTCACATAGCAGATCTGAAAGGCACGTGCCGCTAGAGGAGGAAGAAAAAAAGGCGACTGTGAAGATTTAAAATACAAATGCATGTACTTAGACGTAGACTTAAGAGAGAGTGTGCGTTAAGCTTTTATAAAAGCCTGCTCTAGGCGTATTTCATTGGCGGGTGGATGAGTGGCATGAAGTGTAATTAAAACACATAAAAACAAATATGCAAATGACTTTTGTTTAATTTAAAGAACACGTGTGAAGTTTTGATGGAAAATGCTTCAAATTATTGAAATTTCATATAAAATAGATATGCAAATAAATGTTGCTCATACGCCATGTATTAAGGTAGGTAAACGAGTAATAAATAGATCTTAGATTCGAAAAAATGCCAATAATACTATGATTTCATTATTTTAATATTACCTTAGAACAATTAAAAGTTTCGTTTTCAAACGAAATATACACTTCGAAGCTGTTCAGACCCTTCTGCACAGAATTTCTTACTACCTCAGAGATTATGTCTTAGCAATGTTGACAATTTGTGGAATAAAAATTTATCTCTAATTAACCCGCAGCAGCCTAGTGTCCAAGACTTTTAGTTTTCATATTTTTCTGCAGAAAAAAAAAATATTTTTTTCCTACCTCTGCTTAGAACACATCTATATGTTGACCTTCTATCTTCCATTCACTTGTCGGTTTCAAAAGAGCAAGCGCATCGCTCAATAAATTCTGAAGCATCAAGAATTCAGCCAACGATTTGCACACGTACATTTTGTTTGAATAAACTATGCGGACTGAAATACTTTTATTATATTCCACCATACTCTACTACTTCTACTTCTCCTATGCGAATAGAAGAGCATCGCACAATTTTGGCAAATGCAGTGAAATCGATTGCTTTCCTTTCTAATGCATGAGTTTCCTTATTGATATGAAAACATTTCAGAAAATTGCATAAACATTTCGGTATTTAAGAGAATGAGCATAAGCAAGCAGCTATTAAGCCCAGTAGAGAAAAATTGACGGTGCAGATTTATTTTTTATAGTTTAAGTAAACCTTAGATTACATACATATATTACATTACATCTATTTTATGTATCACTATGTATTTTATTTCCATTATTAAGTATTCTATCGCAAATATAGTACTCTTAATTGTATCATATACTGTCTCATGCGAATCGAAATACATTCTATTAAAAAAACAAATTCAAAAAAATTTCGGGATCCCGAAAATTTAAATTTGTAATCCCGAAATCCGAAAGCTTCAATACAATTTAAATTTAGAATTATTTGCATATTTAAGTTTTTGCAAATTAAAAAAAAAAAATCGGGATCCCGAAAATTGAAATTTGTAACCCCGAAAACCCGAAAATTTTAGTATAATTTAAACTTGATATTATTTACATTTTTAATTTCATTCAAGTTTTAAATATCTTTCATTGTAAAGCTCAGATGACGTTAGCTGTGCTGAGTTTACAACTAAATAGTTTTCAAAATGAATTGTATCGCAAAAATTTTATGAAAAAACTAATTTTCGGTTTAATTACGCGAAAAGTATAATAATAGTATAATATAATGTATATAGCATATGAATTATGCGAAATTAAAAAAATATATATTTCGGGATCCCGATAGTACATTTGCGAACCCCGAATATAATTACACCTATCGCTTAAATTTAATGAAAAAATAAATTTCGTTATCACGCTGCAAAAATAAAACAAATATTTCGGGATCTCGATAGTTACTTTTTCAAATCCCGAAATCAATTGCGTTCTGAAAGTACACCAATTTCATAAATTTGAAGTAAAAATTAAATTTCGGTTTTTTAATGCAACCATTTCGGGATCACGATATCGTTTTCACGTTGCAAAATTAAAAGAAATATTTCGGGAGCCCGATAGTAACTTTTTCAAATCCCGAAATCAATTGCGTTCTGAAAGTATACCAATTTCATAAATTTGAAGTAAAAATTAGATTTCGGCATTTCAATGCGAAGTTAAAACAAACATTTCGGCATCACGACTTTACCTATAGCAATTTTCGAAGCCAACTACATACCTCTCAAATAAATTAAAATTAATTAAATTTGAGGAGAAAAAAACTTCGTCGTCACGAAGAAAAATTAAAAAAAATATTTCGGGATCCCGATAGTAATTTTTTTTAATCCCGAAATTAACTGTGTTTTGAAATTACACCAATGGCATAAATTAAAAATAAACTTTAAAATTAAAATTAAAATAAAAGAAACATTTCGGGATCCCGATAGTACCTTCCTCCAATCTCGTGATGGACGGAATTTAAATATAAGGAAATTGGACCGCATTACTACAGCAATATGCACTTAAATTAACACATAGCTCGATCTTTACTTTCTTCAATAGCCGCTAAAGATATAAAAAAATTGAGTGAAATCAATAAAAAAAATACAATAAAGGTACTATGAAAATCATCTTTAACAAAGAAAATTTTTCTCCAAAATTAAGTTAAAACGATGTAATAGCAAAATCAATGTAAACAGTAGCAACCTAACCGTATTTCCTTTTCGGATTGCTAAAGTAGTTGAACACCAGTGCGTATGAGTAACCACAGACTATGAATTTTTTCGCTGATGGCACATTCCTTTTATAATATATACAACATTTAAACATTGAAACGCAATAAAGTATCGAACCTACAAAAATATTTAGAGTATCTAACTCACTTTCTCAATATTTTCCGCACAGGGTGCATAGAACACCACTCTAATATTATATATGTATACAGTCACATATGTATGTATATAACATGTATGCATCTGTGTGCAAATGCGATGCGCATAGCTTAGAACACTTGCATGCTGATACATTTACGTGCCTTACGCGCCAATGCATAAAGCAGATTTCCGTATTTCGTGTACATAGATGGATGGATGCCATCATTTATAGCACCTGAGTACGTATTTATCTTGGGTTAGCACTCTTGAAAAGTTACTCATTCAATCGCACACATATACGCCGACCAACAAATACATACAGTACAGCCGCACATTCCGCACTTGCACTCCACGCTTTGCATTTAGCACATTTTCCGAAATATCTTCACACAAACACACTCACACGCGGACATTCCATGAGTCGGCGTCGACGGTGTGTCGCGCTGGCAATCGAATCCGTTGCATTTGCAGTTGCACTTGAAGTGTGTGTGCGCGCTTGGCTTGGTGTTGAGTAGTACGCGCGCGGATGCAGGCAGTAAGTAAGTAATGGAAAGTGCATTACCTTTACCACTAGACAGTCAATGGCGGAAGCGTATCGGAAGCGCATTGGCAGGCAATGCGAAAGGTGTGACGGCATTGTTGCTGCATTTAGTAGCTAAAAAGTTATCTTTTCATATGAATGAGACGCATATGAAGACGACGCACACACGTTGCGATGCAGTTGCTTGTAGACACTTTTGGACTCTGCATGAAAATACGCGAAATAAACGGTAAATATGGATGGCATAGAAAGCAGAGGAGAAGCCGTGAAAGCAGCTGAGTAATACTTCAGCTTCCGTGAAGTGCTGCGATACGAGTTTAGAATGAAAAGTAAATACAGGCAAAACGTAGGTAACGCTAAGTGTGCCGAACTGAGGAAATGCAGTGGCAGCTACCTACTTGAATAGTTCGAAAGTGGTATTTTGGCTGAAAACCAGAGCTGTAGCAGGCGGTAAAGATGAAGATATGTGAAAAAGGGGACCCAGATAGTAAAAAAAAACATTTTTGAAGCGCAAAAAAGCAAAGGAGAATATGCCTGCATTAGAATGTAGAAAATGTTGCTAAGAGCAGGTCCTTCAGGAACTTCAGCCCACTGAATATGTCTTAAGTTCAGCACATTACTGATGACCAATAAATAGGGGGCAGTATAAAGTTAAAATATTAGCGAAGTTCAAATGTGCCAATAGAAAAGTTGTAACATAGCAAACAGTATACAATAGAGCCAATACATGGCTAAAAATTCCGATGACCTCCGGAATAAATACAAAACATAAATGGTTTGCGCCGATGGGTTGCTCCCATCGGAGCTGGCTGAGCATTAAACAAAAGTCTTACTCATTAGCTCCAAGAAAATTGAAGAAAATATATCGCTCACCATAGGAGAATGTGAGATCATTTCATAACCACAGCTGAAAAACCTTGGTGTAATAGTAAACTCAAGACTCAAATACGACATATAAAGGAAATAAAATATATAATGATTTATCGAAAATGATGGCAAATAAAGGCTGTGTGCGTTCCAGCGATTTTTAACACAGCTAAGGTAATGAGACTTACTGTAGGCGGCTCCAATATTAATAAATAAAGGCACTAGACATAAAGTCGTATATTAGCGCCGTACATAGGCTTTCTGCAATAGGCGTGACGAGTGTATCAATACGCGTGATCAAATGACACTCCTGAGGTAATAGCCAGTATGGCGCCGATTGACATCCAGGGAGACGAATTTGCACGAATATACAACTTATCAGAGACATCAAACGCAACAAAAAGAAAGGAGAGAATCAAAACCACCGAAATTTGGCAGCAACGGTGGCAAACTGCATACAAAGGACGGTGGACACACAACTAATTCCGGACATATGTATATTCGTGGATAGATAGATAACATTGGAACATAGATTTCCAGCCGACCCAAATACTCAGTGGACATTGGTGACTCACAAGCTACCTATACATATATCGCCATAATTTTAGTTCATATTGTTCGACGTGTACAGAGTGTATAGAAGACTCTGAACTCGTACTCTATAATTGCCCTCGGTTTTCAAGTGCAAGGAAAAAGCTGAAAACCATACTTGGAGGTAGTCTCACGGTGGAAAATTTGATTGCTTTTACAACAGATTTGGCGTCAGTCAGTCTATACAGTAGAGGATACTTAAATATATTCTTCTCTTCCAAGAAGTACTCGCGCACTACGGTATTCGATACTTCCTCCTACTATAAAAGAAACAACGTGGCGGCATAGATGACATGGAGAGCAAATATATAAAATTGCAATTTATGAACAGAACTATTATAGAATCAAACGACTCAGGGACACTATCCAGCTATATAAGCACAGGAATTTCTCAGGTAGATATCCTTTACTCGCGTAGGAAAATTCCATAGGTAGTGGCACTGAACGAAATAATAATTAAAGAAGAAGCATATGCAAACGAAGTCGTGCTAATGGTATCAATTCTGTTGACACAATCAGTGAAATTATGGAAAGAGCTTCAAAGGAATACTCGTAGGTTACTTCTACGAGCTGCTAGCAAACAACGGACTTCCCTCACTCGGTCGTGCTTCAGTGTTCCATACGTTAAATTATCTAGGGGTCAAAATCGATATCAAACTGAGCTGTATAATGAATATACGCTTTCTAAAGCCAAGAGGATACTCAATAAATGGCGCCTAAAATCGAATATAGCAATGTTTTTTTTTTAATGTGGTCAATGCTGGCCAGCCATAACGAGAGAATAGAACATTAGAGAATGAAATGTAATACGTACAGAGGGCAACATGTGTTGGGTTACCGCGGCCAATAAATCATGGCCGACTGATGCACATAATATGCTCCAGTATTTACTGTCTATAGACGTTTTCATGCGGAAAGTGCCAACATTTTCTCCTAAAAGAATCAAGAAGAAAGCGATATCCCAATCCCTCCTAAGGTTGGATTCAATAGTGATTTCCATGTAAGAATATTCTATAGAAAAAGTTTAATATGAGAGGAGAACACAATCTCAATTTATACCGTCAAGTGCAAAATAAATATTGGAAGTATCAGGAATCGATCAGGAACCAAAATTCGAATGTTTGCCCGCAAACAGCATAACTTTAAAGCCTTCTAACGCTATCAACTAATGTACTTTTTTTACTTTAACATATTTTAACTGCATAGCCCTTTATATCACAAGGTCGATTAAGCCTGATGGGACTTGTTATAAAGTGTTTGAAAGCGGTGGTATTAATATACGGATCTATTCCGAAAAATCATTTAGATTAAATGAGATATTGCCATTATTTCTTAAGATATCAATTACAAGTTATACTAAATGAACAGAATATACTAGCATAATGTTCAGACATATTCTTATATCATCTATTTCTATGTTCGGAAAAGACGATTGTCTGTCTTTATTGTGATTATTTTGTGTATTAATGGAAATACCAAAGTTTGTTAAAGTTAAAATTGTATGATGGGCATGGCACTGCCCACTTTTTGGTAAAAATCCATATCTTGATTCTAGATGGATCGAGTTAGTCAAACAACTTCCGATATAGCATAGTTTTAAATTACACTTGATCCTTTCACTTTCCAGTACACAATCTAGAATCAATTAATATATCGGGATGAAATTTTTCACAAACAATGCCTTTAGTGTATGCCCCCTTATGAACAAAAACTGTTCAAGCACGAATATTTGGACCCCAGTACCTATAGTTGACTTATGTTTGAATATATTGGACAATGTCTGATAAATATATATCAAATTCAGAGATAGTACTTCTCTGATAATGGTATGGCTGTATATCAAAAATGGGTTGAATCGGGCCAATACTTCCCCCCCCCCAAATACCTGATATAAAGATTTTCGAACTTCCAGTTGACTTTCTACTGGACCCCAGTACCTATAGTTGACTTATGTTTGAATATATTGGACAATGTCTGATAAATATATATCAAATTCAGAGATAGTACTTCTCTGATAATGGTATGGCTGTATATCAAAAATGGGTTGAATCGGGCCAATACTTCCCCCCCCCCAAATACCTGATATAAAGATTTTCGAACTTCCAGTTGACTTTCTACTGCCTGATCTTCAGATCTGACACTTTTTGTGAAAATAAATAATTAATATTTCACAGTAGATTAAATATGATAGACTTAAGCGATATCATCAGTAAAAATATTTTAATTTTTTTTTCTTTTGAATAAAATTCATAAATTAATGTTTAAAAGTTTCAAATAAAACAAATAAACTTTACTGTTATACAATTTCACTTGTCCTTAAATGCAGCAATGCGCGAATATCAATTTTGCTTTCTTTTGAATTTTTTTCATTTCAACTTAACAACTTTGTAAGCACACAATCGAATGTGTGAGCGAGTAATTATAATTAAAGTCAGCAAATTGCAAGCAAATATATCTCTGCAGATGTAAGTATGTATGTGTATGAAGAAACTTCACTGGTAATAGCTTAACGCGCATTTTGTTTGAAAACTAATTTCACTTTAGTATTTTGTTTCGTAGCATTTCGGGCTATCAGCGCGTATGAGAGCATATGAAAAGCAATATTAGGTTGGTACCGAAAATTTCGTACGAAATTAAGAACACTAAATAAATGATAAAGGTAAATGTAGCAGTTTGTGGCATTTTTAATAATTTTTTTACCCTTAAAGCATACTTTATTTTACGAAACATTATTATATTTCTTAATTTAATAAAGAAAATACATAAAAATGGACATATTTAAAAAATCTATCGCAATAAAAAATGTGTACCAGTTAATTTATGATTCAAATCAAACCATCAGTAAAGATAGTTCTCAATGAACATATGTATGGACGGACATAACAATGGTATGTGCAAATTTCTTATAAGAAAATATCACTCATACGCCCTGTCTGTCATATATGGTAAGCTGTTAAGGCATATAAAATGTAATTGTAGCAAAAGTTGCTAACGTAAAAGACTACTCAACATTGACTTGATGTTGATTGAAAACGAAGAAACAACTGCAATTATTTGGCGATTGGACCGATAAGTGATCCACAATTATTGCTGTTATATACTCAGATCAGAAATATGTCTGACAGATGTTGTTGGATTTTAAATATCTATAAAAATTATTATACCATAAGTTCTACAGTTGCCAGTTAATTTAATTACATAAGAACGCTAGATTTATAAATTATTACGAAGTCTTCATTACGTCAAACTCAAACTCCAATAAATCAAGAAAAATTACTGGAGTGGCATCAAACCATATATACAGTGGCAGAAATTGAAATCCGGACAAGTAGACAGGTAGCAGTTAGGGGGAACATTTAGGTGAAATATTTGGTTAAAAAAGTTTTTTTTTTTTGTACAAATAGAAGAAATATCTGCTGTTAGGTTAATTAATAATTTGTTTTTTGGAACCTACAGTTTAGAAAGTGAAAAAAAAATATTAAACATGAAAAACCTAAAAACTGTAGATAAGAGCTTAGCATAAGGAAGATCTATGAAAGAGTTGAATTCAAGAAGTCTGCAGGAGGGGATTTTTTGAAAAAATTTCAAAGCAGTGGGTCTCTGAGTAGAAAACCAGGCTAAGAGCAGCAAGGGAAACATCTTCTAGGGAGGATCGGCAAATAGAACGGATTAGCCTCACCTGACCTAACCTAACCTTAGAATCGAAACGGGCTCCAGTATGCAAAAAGCCACTTTTGACTAAGAAAATGCGTCAACAACACCTCCGGTGAGCTATAAAGCACTAAAGCTGAACTGAAGTCGATTGGCAGAAAGTAATCTTCCCTGACGTACTCGTACGTAAGTAGAAAAATTGGTGAGCGCTATAGCGGAGAGAGTGTCCGAAGCACAGTTAAGCAGGAAGGCAGCCGAATGGTTTGCGGTTACTTTGCTTAATAGATGGAACAGTAAACGCAATAAAGTACCAGCAAACACTGGCGTTCACAAGAATTGGGTCTGGTGGAATCTGAGAGTCACTGCTGGATCGAATATCCCTAAGACACAGGCCCGTTCACAAAGTGCTGGACAGACTCGACCAGTAAACTCAGGAAAATTTTTCTTTTTAAAAAGTACTTATAAAGCTTCTTGCCAGTTGTCTTTAAAAACCAGATCATTCCACTTGGGAATGATATTTCCCAAAGGACAACCATGAGCATTCGACTAACAAAAAGGAACACCACATTCCATATTCCACCGATCCATACTTCTTTCAAAAAGAAACTGGTGTCACCGCGACTGTCAATGGAGAGCGGTATAAATGGCTGATATTCAACTTTTTATGGCCGCAATTGGAACAAATTGTTCTTGATAACTTCTGGTTTCACAAGACGCGGTTACGTGAAGAATCTCTTCAGACTTTAGCGGTCAGTACTGAATGTGATATTCCTGACATACGACTTGATTTAGTAGAAAAAGTGCTCGAAAATTGTATTCATCGAATTTGTAGGCAAAAAATGTCATAGAGGCCATTTGAAAGATGTTATATTCAGAACTGACTTACCTCTCATTAGATAAAAAAAAAAAAAAAAAACATTTGAAATTCCTATATTATTAGTGTCTTTTTTTTAAGAAATCATATCACTCTTATTGGAAGACCCTGTATTACACATACTCCGCACTTCCTCAAATCATACAAAAAGTCAGACAAATCATAAAAAATATATTCGAAGGTTGTCATTTTTAAAACTGCTAGAAATTTGACAGCGAAATGACAATAATGACAAGAGTATGACAGACGAGCTACTTTGTTTCAAAAATTCAATGTCGAGTTAATATTGAATGTTCAACTTACCAAATTATTTCAATAAAATACCATTTTATAACTATAATACATTAGAATTTTTTCTGCAGTAAGCCATTTATAATATCCAATAAGAATATTTACGTACCTGAAAGAAAAATAATGAACCTCAATTAACCAAATTATTATTGAATACGTTATATCAATAAATTATATTACTGATATTACTAAAGTACTTTAGAAGTTATGAAGGCTTGCGATAATAATAATCACAGTCATGCCTTTTAATCTTTCGGCAGATCTTTGGTAACATAGCTATTGCTTCAGACTTTAACAATTTAGTCCCACCCTAAAATTGCTGAGTAAATGTAATCGCACTATGTGTTTCACCCACAACATATTCAATAGAGGGAAAAGTTTTTAATTGAGTTGCGCTCAAAATACTATTTCAAACGTTTCAACATTTGTAATGGTTGATTCACAATTCACAATGACGTATGTTTCTTTTTAGAGAAAGGGAAAGTATAATATATTCGTAGAAAAATATGATAATTGCGATTAAAATTCCATATCTTAGCTATTCAACGCTGAAAATAGAATGACCATAGTTAGTACTCACATATATAAAGCATGGTTAAAAACTTGTTGGAAAATATGCTTACGATGTGCGTCGAAATCCAAACTAGAAACTCTTTGAATTTCACGTTGCATTTAAATTTTTTAATTCTATAATTGCAAAATATTTGCTAGGTATGTATGTAATTTTTTTTTAGTATACATATATTCAGGGTTTAATTAGGAGTAAATTGTAATAGAGTTACCATCTATTGAAAATAGATAGATAGTTCGGGACTGGTCTAATTTAAATACAATTTGAAAAAGAGTTGCCACCTAGGTAGAATTCATACACTGCGAAAATTTTGCAAAAAGTAATGATTTTATGAAAACTTCAGAAAAAATGGGCTAAAATTAAAAAAATTTACGGGAAAAAGTTGCCACCTATAAAAAAAAAGTAAACTATTACAATAAGATTTGAAAAAATCTTACTGCTACTATTCAGAAAAGTTTTAATTTAATAATAAAAAATTTAACATTTAAAATTTTGGGAAAAAGTTGCCACCTATCTAAAACTCTTAAATATGGATAAATATGTATTTAATAATGATTTTATGAAAACTTCACCAAAAGAGGCTAGAAAGATTTAAATTAAATTTATTTTATGAAAAAGGATTGCCACCTGTTGAAAAAAAAAAACTGAATAAAAAATGTAAATTATTCCAAAAGCAGAGAACGAAAAGAAAAACCTTGCGGAAAAGGTTCGGAACTGGTCTAATTTAAATATAGTTTGACAAAGAGTTGCCACCTAGCTACAATTCTTACACTGCAAATTTTGCAAAAAGTAATGATTTAGTGAAAACTTCGGAAAAATTGGCAGGAGGGCTATAATTTAAAAATTTTGTTGGAGAAAGGTTACCACCTATTGAATAAAAGTAAAATATTACAAATTTGGAAAAATCTTACTGCCATTGTGCAGAAAAATTTTAATTTAAAAATAAAATTATATTTTAAACTTTGAAAGAGAGTTGCCACTTATCTTAAAATCTGATACTGACAAATTTCAGTGAGAAATATGTATATAATTATGATTTTATGAAAGGTTCACAAAAAATTACTGGAAATACTAAAATTTAATTTTTTCATATGAAAAAGGGTTGCCACCTAACATAAAAATAAAATTTAAAATTTATAAAGAATCTGTATTTAGCATAATGTCAAATGTGAAGTTTTATTAACTTCGATTGTTCAGTTCGACAAATTCTTTCAAACAAATTTGCATCTGTACATACATAAATAATCAAACTATTTCAAAAATAACTCTCAAAGTAATTTGAATTTGACACAAACAGACTTGCACATCTCAAAATTTGCGAAGTAACGCTAAAAAAAAGTAGTAACTTTCAACAATGAGAACACAAAAATGCATACGTATAACTTACGTTTAGCACTTCGGAAACATACATACATATTTATGTACATTTATAATTCGGCAAAAGTTTATGTACTCTAATATATCGGCTGGAACGAAGAGCTTACATACTAAACAAGCGTACTATATATGGTTATGTGTAGACATAAAGTGGAGATTAGTAGAAAAATAGCATACTCATGCAAAGGACTTTAAGAGCACAACAGCTGTTACAAATGCAGTAACTGAGTTGCTTGGACTCGCACAGTGGTGGTCATATCTATAGTGAGAGTGATTTGTATACTCTTAGAGAATGTTACTGCGGAGTGTACTACTTTTTTTTAATTTTTTTATGAAATACCATTTAATCCATGTTTCAAGTACTGAAAAACACATTTTGTTAGATTTAAAATTATATAGTGAAATTAAAAACATGTTGTAAAATAATAATAAAAAATTTGAAAAAAAAATATTTAATTTTTTATAAAAGAATTACTGAAAATAAGCCGTATTTTGCGTGAAGAAGCCCATGTAACCATTCAGATGTACTGAGGTACTGAGAATCCATACAAGTGATACACCATACACATTCTCTATTACTTATACGACGTGGTATCCCATGTATGGTAAAGTTTAAAATGAAAATAAAAAGCTTGTTTACGTTGAATGCTTGTTTTTAAGGCAAAAACTGAAAATTCAAAAGAAGGATAAAGTTGGAAAATTACGAACACCCTAATGTAGATATAAATATTTTGTTTTACCTGAAAGATTTTAGAATATTATATAGCATGTACTTAAAACCAATATTGCCTTATATATGGGACAATCATTCTACATACAAACGACGTCAATAAGTGAAATGTCTTGACTATAGTTCGAATAAAAAATTTTTAGAAAAAATTAAAAAGAAAATGTTAAAAAAAAAATTTAAAAGAAAATACTAAAAAAATATCTAAAACTAAAAATCTAAAAAAATATTAAAAAAAAATATCTAAAAATATTATTAAAAAAAAATATCTAAAAAAATACTTAAAGAAAATATTAAAAATAATTTAAAAAAAAGCAATATTAAAAAAAATATAAAAAAATATCTAAAAAAAAATATTTAAAAAAAAGTCCAAATTGCAGAAAATGTTTAAAAATTTTTAAATTAAAAAAAGTCCATTTTAATAATTTTAGAAAACAAAGTATAATATTTATTCATATAGTACTCTAAGTATTTTTTTAATTAAAGTAAGAACATAATATTTCCATATGCAGATCGAAACTTAATATCGTATTTTGCTTACTAGGAAAACAGTACTTTCATTACTTTAAAAACAGTAGTAACTAGTGCTGAAAAGTAAAAACACGCAGCCAGTCCATTTTCTCCCATCTACGCATACGAGGATTAAAATGCTCATGCCTTTACACAAACACACCAAGAATAATTTAAGTGTAATTTTTTTAGTTTTTTGCTAAGCCATTAAAATAGTACGTTTTGACCGAAATGCACAGCTGTGCACTTCTATATTATACACATATGTTTGTATATATGTGTGTGTGAGCACCACGTAGCATTAACGTTACGTTACGTACATATGTGGGTTTGTTTTTACTAGCAACTTTAGCATTTGACTTTTTCACGCACCAGCTGATGGCTACTTCCATTTAAGTTATCACCGAGTAATGTAAATACACTTTACCGTTATCTATCACTCATGCTCTTCTCTCCGCACACTTGAGCCACAATTGTTTATGCTACTGTCCGGCCACTTACATATGCTCACACACTTACGCAAGCGTTTTGCTCACACGTTTTAGTTGCTTTTCAATTGTCCTTTTTCTTTGCAATATCCGCCTTCTTAAAGGAGTGTGAAGTGGAACCAAAAGAAAGTGAAAATAGTAATATTAATTAAGCGTATTTTTTCGATGAAGCTTTTATTTTAGAATTATATAAGGTATAGTGCGCAATTTTGTTCACTTTATTAAAACAGTGACAGATAACCAGTAGTTTGGTTACTAGGCTTGGTTAGGTCAAACGAATAAAAAATTGCAAGATTAAAGACTCAGTAGAGAACAAAAACAGAAACAACTAAAATGATAGAGTTAGAAAGAAATAGAGAGAGGGGGAGAGAAATATAGAGCGAGAGAGAGAGAAAGGAGAGTGAGAACTTTAATTAAATCAACATTCGCTTCGGGATTTTTGCAAAATACCCATAAGGACTTAGCAGTGTACATAGTTTCGGTAATTAGACATAGAGAAAATATTTCCGCAGGACAAGAAAAAACGTTATTTTTGGCTACAACCAAGGTTTAATACCACTCAGCTTGTATGCATCTACATACATGCTATGGTGATCCGATCGGAAAAATTTCTTTGAAGATTACATCATTGCCTCAAACAATAACCCATGCGGAATTTTGAGAAGATATCGTGTCAAACGAAAAGCTTTTCGTACAAGGTTAAATACCATCCTCAATTACAAAATGTTCCATTTTTTATACTCTCGCAACAAAGTTGCTAAGGAGAGTACTATAGTTTTGTTCACATAACGGTTGTTTGTAAGTCCTAAAACTAAAAGAGTCAGATATAGGGTTATATACACCAAAGTGATCAGGGTGACGAGTAGAGTTGAAATCCGGATGTCTGTCTGTCCGTCCGTCCGTGCAAGCTGTAACTTGAGTAAAAACTGAGATATCATGATGAAACTTGGTACACGTATTTCTTGGCTCCATAAGAAGGTTAAGTTCGAAGATGGGCAAAATCGGCCCACTGACACGCCCACAAAATGGCGAAAACCGAAAACCTATAAAGTGTCATAACTGAGCCATAAATAAAGATATTAAAGTGAAATTTGGCACAAAGGATCGCATTAGCAAGGGGCATATTTGGACGTATTTTTTTTGGAAAAGAGGGCGTGGCCCCGCCCCATAATAAGTTTTTTGTACACATCTCGGAAACTACTATAGCTATGTCAACCAAACTCTATAGAGTCGTTTCCTTCAGGCATTCAAAAATGTAAGAAATCGGATAATAACCACGTCCACCTCCCATACAAAGGTTATGTTTAAAATCACTAAAAGTGCGTTAACCGACTAACAAGAAACGTCAGAAACACTAAATTTTACGGAAGAAATGGCAGAAGGAAGCTGCACCCAGGCGTTTTTTTAAATTGAAAATGGGCGTGGCCTCGCCCACTTATGGACCAAAAACCATATCTCAGGAACTACTCTACCGATTTCAATGAAATTCGGTATATAATATTTTCTTAACACCCTAATGACATGTACGAAATATGGGTGAAATCGGTTCACAACCACGCCTTCTTCCAATATAACGCTATTTTGAATTCCATCTTCTCTTCCTGTATAGTACATACATATAAATGAAAATACAAATCAATACTCAAAGTACACAAATTGATCTAATCTAATTAATTTTACAGCAAAATAAAAAAAATATGTAAATGACGGATAATGAAATCTCGATTATCACTTTATCATGCGAGAGTGTAAAATGTTCGGTGGCACCGGAACTTAGCCCTTCCTTACTTGTTTATCACTCAGTTTGTATCCACCTACATGATATAGTGATCCGATTTCGGTGGTTCCAACGACTAAGTAGCTCGATATCCGGGATTCGGAATAAATATTTGTTTCTAGGTTTGTATAAATGTCAGTGACATCTAAGCCAAATGTGAAATAATCATTAGTTTAGTGTTTAGTGTACAAGGTGGTTCAACAAGTTTTGTCGTTCGATAAGAGAGGGCGTTTTGTTTTGTTTGTCTTCATATGCAGGTATGTGAATCTGTCATTTCATTCTTTGTTTCCAAGGCATTTAGTGTCGGCGTGCCAGAGTATTTATTTACAATGGAAAAAATTGAATATCGCGCAGTGATAAAATTCTTATTTTTGGAAGGTGTAGCACCAAAAGTAATTCACGAACGAATGTTAAAGGTGTATAATGATTTATAATCTACAATTAGAACAGTAGAAAGATGGGTTGCTGAATTTAAACGTGGTCATGCAAGCCTTGCAGACGATCCACGTGAAGGACGTCCAAAAAGCTCATCAATACCAGAAATCATAGCCAAAATACAGGACATGGTTTTGAAAGATCGTCGATTGACTGAGAGAGAGAGATTTAGCTCTACACATCTTGTTAGGAAGTGTGCGCCATATTTTAAGTGAAATTTAGGGCCTTAAGAAGCTGTATGCACAATGGGTGCCGCATTCGCTATCAATGGAACAAAACACATTCGATTGCGACTTTCTCAGCAAAATTTGGAGCATTTCAAAAGGGATAAATGGATTTTGTGCGTCGATTCATCACTATGGATGGGACTTGGGCCTTTCACCATGATATTGAATCAAAACAAGAGGCTAAAGTGTGGTGTAAATCTGGTTGTTCGGCTTCGAAACGAGTTCGTGTCTGGAAATCGGCCAAGAAGGTTATGGTATCAGTTTTTTTGGTTTTGAGAGGAATTGTGTTTGTGGATTACTTGCAAGCTGGTAAAACAATTAATTTTGAATATTCTTGCAACCTTTTGGATCAGTTGAAGGAAAAAATTAGTTAAAAAAGAACCGGTTTGTAGAAGAAAAACCCTTTTTCATCATGACAATGCATCGTGTCACAAGAGCATTTCAACAATGGCTAAAATTCATGCATTAAAGTTCAAATTGATGAAGCATTCATCGTTTTCAAAAGATTTGACGCTCAGCGACTTTCATTTGTTTTCAGAACTAAAAAAATGTATGCATGGCAAGTGTTTTTCATCAAATGAAGTGGTCATAATGGCTGTTGAAGCGTATTTTGCAGATCTTTCGGAATCGTACTTCAGGGATGGAATCCACAGATTGGAGGATTGTTGGAGCAAGTTTGTTAATGTTCAGGGAGATTATACTGAATAATAAAGTATATCTTGAATCATAAAATTGGGTTTTTCTTTTCAAACGACAAAACTTATTGAACAACCCGGTATCTCGTCAAATAAAAGGAATTCCATACAAGATCCATTCGTATAGTTTGTGCGGTAGCTTTATCTTATAGTAAACCGATATTGTTGGAGCCAACAAATGCCGAAAAATGTATCCTCGATTTGGTATATATGGTCATGGGATTGTATAGACCTACCTCAGATTAGAATTGTGACATAAGAAAAAGCTACTTTTTGTTACCTCTTTGTCTACGCTTTCATTAAAGCTGGAATCATCCATTCCAAAGTAAATGAAAGGATTCAAAATAATGTTCTATGAGAAGTAGAAGATGTCTATAACTAAATTCATCGTAAGGTAATGAAACGAAAACTAAAGTTTTTGGTATTAGGAGACATTGCATTCTAGTTCCATAGCAATTGGACCCATCGGATGGATAGATCAGCCATATAGCTTCCAAAATAGTTGCTAATACGTAATCAGATCGGACCCAAATAGTAGTCTTTCAGCAGCCAATGAGCTTCATCGGATCTAACTAAGTAGAGTGGATGTAGATTTCACTCTTTCACCAGCCAGAAGGCTTCCACAGCAAAACGTGGCATATTTTAAACTTGCCCTACACGATTTTTGTTGAACTGCCTGTTTAATCTATTAAAGATAAACAAACATTTTAGGCCTTGTACAAAATCTTGCATTAGTATACAGAAAGCAATAAATAAGAAAATTTTAGCAAAAAAAAATTAAAAAATGTTGCCTTTTCTTGTGCTTTCGTTTAATAATTAGAATGTGAGAACCTTACCTAAATTAAAAATATGTATGTGTCAATCAACTAATAAAAGTAATATCTTAAAATTGGTCCATGTTTATTTTTAAATCAAAAATGTTTTACAAATAGAGCATACTCTAAGGACTTCCAAATATTTCGTCAATGAAATGACTGATCGACTGCCAAAATGAAAATGCGAAAATTCGAATGCAAACAACGCAAAATCCTTGGAATCAAAAGCAATGCAAATAAAAAGCGAGAAAACAAATCAAAAAACGAAATGAAATTGAAAAAGAAAAAGGGGTAAAATATTGCGAGCATACAAAGGAAGTGGCAGAGCAAAACTGCAATCAGCGTCAGCAAATGTCTCGAATGCTTGATGGTGCTACCAGCAGTGGCAGCCAGAAAAACGTGTAGAGCGCGCTGCAAACGTGTAGAGAACAAAGTGTTGTGAGAAGATTGTGTAGCATCAAAACCTGCATTGGCATCAGCGAAAATTTCGCCCATAACGGTTTGCAAGGCAGCAGCAGAATTGAAGCGTCTGCGCTGTGTGAAGAAGGACACAACGCTAAACGGCGAACAATTGGCAGCGGGACTGCATTATTTCGCTTGCTTGCGAGCATTCCTTTTGACCATCGGCGTGTAGTAATGCCCAACATTTACGGCTATTTAATTCAGCACATTTATATTATTTGCTATTTTTCTTTGGCAAATATTTTATTTTGTTATCGCACTGGATAAAGAGGTGTTTATAACCATTGTCTGACCCTGACCTGACGTTGACGTTGACGTTGACGTTGCTAATGCGAAAAGTTTTTTGGTGGCCAGTTGCCCTTTGTGTGACATAACACGAAGGTGGAATTGTGAAACGGTGGCTTAGCTCAACCCAGCAGTGTAAAAGTTGGCTTCAGTAATTCGTGATTAGTTTGCACTCATCAAGTACACTCTTGTTTCCTGCATTCACCCTTCTAAACTATCTTTAATCTCAGGATATCATAATCGAAAGATTAAGATCCTTTCTGTTTTCAAATCTTTTTCGATCCATCGAGTGCAGTGAAGTTACGCTGAAGAGGTGTTTAATTTGCTCTTGGGTATCAGAACCGGCAGACCATATGAAGTTCTTTCACATTTCATTAAAAAGAGTCTGGTTACATTTACACAAGCCCTCTAACGGTCCTATATTCAATCAGTTCAGGTAATTGGATAGATTGGTTGGAACCATGTTGTTGTTGTAACGGGTAATAAATCGACGTTAAGATGGTAAGGATTAGCTAAGTTGTCGTTTACATCGTCCAAATTTAGAAACGTGCTGTTTCGACGGAGTCGGACCAAAGGGAGAGGGGTGTTAGATGAGTAGGATTAATTGGGCATGCCAATCTGTGACCAGTGTCGTACGGAGACTCATAGCACGCAGGTCATATATTAAATATGTCGGGGTCGATTCTGGATAAGTAGAAGTGTAACCTTCTACAGTATCCAGAACGAGGCTCCTCAAATGTTTATTTCGTTTCTCGTGGAAACTTGAGCTCTTCGTCTGCAATGGATGATGGTTTGGCTGCAAGTACGTCATTTATTGAAAGGGAGTCGGTGAAAACGCAGATGGCTTCACTGGGAATGGCGATCAGTGCTTGTCGGAAGTTCGTTGCGTCCGAAGTGTGGTCGGCGTATTGTTCAATGTCATCGACATAGTTGAGGAATGACTTCTTGATGATCTTAAAAGGCGGTTCCGCTCCAACGAGGTGACTGCAGTCGTGATTTCTGTAAAAGGTTAGAACCTCTTGAGTTTCTCCTCTCTTTTCGGTGTAGTCGACTTTAAAGTCAATAATATTATGACCATGAACGAAAGAAGAAGGCTGGATCTAAGCCTGTTCTAATGAAACGAAAGCCAGGTTAAGGCCGAACTAACTTGCGATGACTTTGTAATTAAATTATAAGTTCTATAATAAGCAAGAGAATCTCCATCTCTTAACTAGTTTTCAATTTGAATCCTTTGCAAAACTCAGCAAGGTTAGATCTCTAAAATATAGAAATTACTTCATCATTTGAGACATTGCACTCCAGTTCCAGAGCAATTGGACCCACTTAACCAGAGTGGATCCTGTTTTAATCTTTTTCCAGCCAGTACCCGATTCAGATTCTAGTCTTTCAGCAGCCAAAGGACTTCAGTTGGATCTAAGTTGGACGCAAATGTTACTCTTTCACAGCAGTTGGACCCACGTAATCAGAGCGGATTTATATATCATTATATCGCCAGCCAGAGAACTACAAGTCATACCACACACCTTTCGTTCCCTGATCTCTTCTTAGACCAGACCATTTGCTCTTTACTTTTTTTAAATTTTTTTCTCTCTACAGCTTTCGCTCCTTGTGCCTCTCGTCCACTGATGACTTTATGCGATTTGCTAATATAATTTATTATTCCCGCCTTTCTGCTGCACATCGCTACACCCACTTCGGTTTACTACATTTCACAGTGTCTGTGGCGCTTTGGCCGTCAGTGCGTTGTGCGGGCACAGCTATACACTATAGGTTTGTGTCGCATTCCTGTTGTTCTTGATTGCCATTGTTGCATTTCTCTCCTTCTATGACGGCTCTCAAACCTTTTGCACAAACATACTACTTTGGCTGCGTTCAACCTGTACGAACTTATCGGCTGCCGAAAACATTTCAAGTCTGTCAGAAGCACCAACCAGTGCTAGCAGCCAGTCCAACCTGCAGCACGTCGTGTCATTTGGACTATTTGCGCATTTCATTCTCATTTCTTCATTTATGCGATAAATTCCTTTTCATGCATTCACAATTGCATTGTGTACGTGTGCATTTCTATTAGTGCGTTTGTGCAAATATCAATAT
Source organism: Bactrocera zonata (assembly GCA_037783105.1). Lineage (NCBI taxonomy): Eukaryota > Metazoa > Arthropoda > Insecta > Diptera > Tephritidae > Bactrocera > Bactrocera zonata. Next base: position 84,135 of record JBAWJQ010000296.1, on the reverse strand, counting down.
TTGGGTGCCAATGGGTACAGCTGGCTGATATGTCAGTACAGCTATTGTTGCTCTTGTATGCAACACTTTTGTTGCTGTGCTATGTTAGGCGAGTAATGTCTCGCTGTCATCGGTTAAATCGAAACATCTCAGTCAACATCCTTTTGAGTAGCCAAATTCTTCTTTTTGAGTTTAAGTATTCAGAATGTGTTTCAGTGTGTTCGGTTAGGAAAGTCAGATGTGGAGGTCATGTATATTGTCGGACACAGCAACTTCGTTTGCTTCAGATGCTTATTGAACATGGCTACCAATAAAGCTAGCAGAGGGCCGATCCATAAGAAATTAATAGTGAACAACGAATTGAAATAGTTTATTTTTTTACAAGAATACTCAGCAGGAACTAAAGCCTGAAAGTGAATATAATTATTTCGTTGTGGAGAGCCTTCATTGGACTAAAATGATCATAACAGATCTCCCTTTTTCTTTGTCTATCTCTTTCTCTCTCCTTCCCTCTCTCATTTTCTCTCTATATCTTTCTCTCTTTCACTCTTTGTCAGTCTAATAAACTCATCTAGCATCTTCCAAGCGAAAGTACTTGTTAAACATAAAGAAGGCCTATTGCCTCCATTGTATAACTACTGGAGATTAATAAAGCCACAATTTAAATAGATAACCAGATGGTATTGCTAGCCTTGTCGTTGCCAAAGAATTATCCAGCGTAGTCTACATTTGTAGGAGGCATTTCAACTCATTGGCAGGTCAACTCCCCTTGACCATAATCAGAGTTCGCATTCACATGAACATTTTCAGCAAAGAAAAAACGTTCGATTTGGCCAAGTCAGTAACTTTTCTAGACGAATCTGAGACAAAAATAATGTCTTGCCCTCTAGAAACGATCAAAAGGGATCCATATAGAATTTTAACAAAGCTCAGACTCCCTTCCAACTCTTTCAACTCTTTTGTTTCACTGTTGTCTACACAAGGATTATTTTGATAATTTAAGTATAAAGTACACTTGGTTTCACCAAAACTTCATTTTTATTCGAGTTAGACCTATCATTTTTATTTGTATCAGAGTCTATCTAATAGGAAATTCTTTCTAACTTTCGATTTACGATAAAACCTTTTGTAACTAATACTTTGTGATACATGAACATTGGTGTGGGATCTGTTATCTAATCGTAAAGTGACCTATACGACTCTTGGTTTTTGTTGTAGCAGCATAAAACATCCCTGAAGTAATTTGGAGTAATGCTGCTAAGATGGCAGTCCTTGGTCGAATGAAAATCCGGATCCGTTCCGGTTACGTAGACCCGACTGTCGTGGGAACGCGTTCGAATTGCTGAGTGCCGTGCTGGCTCAGACAGCCGCGTATCAGTCCCCAGCACAGCCGAATAATATCAATTTCCCAGTAAAGAAAGAACTTTCTGGCAGTCGGATGAGTGACCCCTTCTGTTCTATACCAGACTACACAGATTAAAATTACAGAGCGACAGGAAGGCGCTCATAATATACTCGTATGAACATAGCCTCACAAGCATTATAGAAAAAAAATTGAGAGTTATCCTTCAGCAATTTTCTTTTACCCAACCATCAAAATAAACTCAAAGTTCAATATTTGTTTCCAGTAAATAACGAAAGCATACAAACACTCACTCACATTGATAGCATTAGCGGTGAATGCATTCATGTGCATCAGACGCGTTGCAGTGGGGCGCTATGTTTCATGCGTAACTCTCTGTCTAAGCAAAAGCGCAGCAAATCCGCACACTCAGACTGACGGGCACAAACGCCAGCAGTTGTAAACGCATTTCGCCTCATATTTGTATAACAAATTTCAATTCTTCGCCGCCGTCATCATTCGTTTCAAGTCAATTTCGTTTACTAGACTTTTACGTCGGCTGTGGTTTTCGCGGAGTGAACCCATGACGCATAGTGGGACAGTTTGCGATATGTAATGCAAAAAATTAGTAATAAAAAATATGTTGGATCATCTTCAATCAAAAAAAAAAAGTTTTAGAAATTTCGGAGGATTTGTGAGATGTGACATAAGGGATTTTCGTTTTTTAGCGGGCAAAGAGATCACGATGGTATCCCATCGCAGATCAAGCTTCCGCGAAACCCAGCTATTTAGTAGTAGAACTCAAGCGGATGCGGGAACACCGATCCTCTCCCATTCTACCGATAGCGATTCTATGATGCCTTTTCTAGCAGTTTCTGCGGTCTGGTAGACACTACAATAGTCAGAAAGTCTGAAACTGGAGTTGATAGGGAGCTCTTGACAGTAGTCTCCACCAACCTCCCCCCCAAGCTTTTACCCATCCTTGAAGAAGCCCGCTTCCTCTTCGGTTTGGCGACTCCATGATCTAAGTGGTCCTGTATGAAGTCCAAGTGAGGGAGGATTTCCGAGTGTTCAGACCCGTGTTCTTTTCGGAACCCAGTATAGTTTTTTTTTTGAAATTTTATTAAAATTATGTCGGCTATGAAAACTGCATTGCTTAATACTAAGTAGCGAGGAGTAGACAGTTTCTTATCTCAGCAATTATGGATTTAACATTTATAAAATTCAATGAAAAGATGTCGACGTTTTTTCAATAGATTGAACTAGTAATATGTATTTCGCGTTTTATAATGTCAATGTCGATAAAATTATGAAAGCTGGCCAATCCGGCCATCAAGTAAGAACTGTTTCGATTGCTCAGGAGCTAAACAATGCACAAAAAAGCGCAAACGGCCAGAGTAAATAGTAGCAAAGCCAGAATTCACGGTCAGGAATATTTTTCTATGGGCTTGGTAGATCTCATCCCATATGAGCAGCTCCCCGACGGCTAAACTCTTAATTTGAAACGGCACTAACAACAATTTGACCGACCGAAAAAAGCAATCGCCCAAAAGCGACAAATTTTGGCCAATGAGAGAGGAATTATGTTCCCTCAGGGCAACCTACATACATCGTTAACGACTCAATATAAATTGTGGGAGCTTGGCTGGGCGGTTCTTATAAATCCAATAATATAGCTCGGACCTAGCATCTAGAGATTACTTCCTGCTCCTATCTATGGTGAGTTAATATTTAATAAGGATTCGATCCAGTGGTATTGCATTACTAGGTGGAGCATTATGGAGCTTTTCGGCCTTCGTACTCATCAAGATCGGATATAGACTTGAGAAGCGATTATCAGTTTTATATCAAATGAATGATGAACTTCATCTAGCCTTAAGGTCTTTTTTTCTCGGTTACCTTAGTTCTTAAAATACTTATTTTATCATTTATGTGACGCAACGAAAAAACTTTGCTTGAACCGAAACTTCAGTTTCCAAACAGCAAAGTAACCACTCAAATAATAAAAATGCACCACTGTGTCCACGTTGCCATCTTTTTGCCGATGAAGCGCATTTCCATTTGCATCTTTGTAAAATGGATGCGCAAAAGGCATTCCGTTATATGTACCTTGAAAGCTGCTGTATTTTTACATGCATGTTCGCCGCCGGCATTTCGCGCAGATTCCCCCCCTCAACAATTTTATCGTTTATGCATAAATCAGCGAATTTCATGGTATGATGAACAATATTCGCATTTACTAATATTTTGCAAGAGTTGAATTAGACAAGCGACGAACAAAAATAACGGCGGTGCGAGAGGCGATTTGTGGCAGAATTTTTACGGAATAAATGAATATTTGGACAGAGTGGAAGAAAACATGATCTAACGGATGTAAAACGAATTGAAGCGAGTGAAATGCGGTTAGAGTGGTTGTGAGCGTTTTTTCTTTTTTTTTGTTGTATTCACAATTTTTCTTCTGAATTTTTATACGCTAAGCGGGGTATATTAAACTTGCCATGAATTTTGTTCTACTCCGAAAAACTCGTTGGTGAGCCTATAAAGTATATAAAAAATGAGCAGGAAGAGAAGCTGAGACTATATGTCTGTATATGGTTACGTAAACTAGTAACTAAGTTTTAGTGATATCGGTTCTGAAATCTGCACATTTCCTTTTCTCTCCAAGAAGTTGTTCTTTTGTCGGAACCGCAGATATTGGATCACTATAGGACTTAGCTGCCATACAAACTGATCCAGTCACGTAAAACTTTGCTACGGAAAACTTTTTTATTTGACAAGCTATCTTCCTGAAATTCGATATGGCTTTTAATCCAAGGTAACGCCGTAAACTCCGAAAAAATTATTCAGATCGGATCTCTATTGTATGTCATATAGCTGCCATACAATCTGACCTATACAAATGAAGTTCTGTTTTGGAAACTATATTATTTGTAAAGGGTATGAAAGCTTCGGCGCACCTAAAGTAAAAAAACTATATTTTTTATTGATATTCCACGCTCTGCGGCACTTTACTGTAGCCATCACTTCGTTATGGCAACTGGTGTAACGCATTTGTTGCGGTTTCTAGGAGTTTCATTCTTATCGTTTTATTCTCAACTCAAAGGAGTTTTATGGTAGTTGTTGTTGTGTAATTGCGTATTTTTATGAAGTCCTTTATGTGAAAAGGACATATTTATTGGTTTTTATTATCACACTCCTTGTGTTCCGAAGCCTTACTGCGTGCACGTGAATGCGTCGTTAGTCTGCCTTTGAAATCGCTGACTCTGTGACTTCATTGGAGTATTTATTGTTGTGAGCAGTTTTACTTGTATATTCACATACTTTATAGGAAAATATTTGAAAGACATATATGTATGGACAAAGACAGACTTCCACTTTTTCTGATGGCAAAATTCCTACTTCTCCATTATCATTCAAGAAAGTATGAGATATTTTAAGCGTTAGTTTTTTACGCTATTGGTTATGTTTCGACAAAATATATCAAGAATTACTTTTCGGACACAAGACTTATAGACTTCCCCAACAATGGTTTTTTATTCCGAGAACTTTAAAATTACTTTTATATATTTATGAAGTTGGAACAAACTGATCTTAGTAGGATAGCTACAATTTCTGAATTTCTCGGACACATGAAATTTTAATATTGATTTCTGGAAGTGGTAAAGTTTGGAAATTTCAAAAAATATGTTAGAATATATGTACAAATTTTTGATGAAAATTTCAATTTTTTTAACCACTCTGGATTATGAAATTTTCAACGAAAATACTCTTTTTTAGTGAATCAAAATTTTGGTGGTTTGGAGTTTACAACAAGGCGCCAGTCTTTCTTCCTTTTCGCTGTTTTGCGGACTTTGTTCGTCAATAGAGGACTTTACTTCGCAATTACCTACTTAGTCCGAAGTAGCAGCTGTTGGCAAGAGTCATTCTGCGTTGGATTTCGAGGCCGACGTTGTTGTTCCATATGCACTGTATATGTATTTTGGGCTTGCCTTGAAATTTCATGGTCTATATCAGAAATAGTGCTATAAAACTCAGCTTGAAATGATATTATAGACTTTGAATGTGATTCATTCTAATGAAATGACGTTTGAAGTTCAAGCGACAAATGTCACCAGTCATTGGGCGGCTGTGTACTCAACTGGTAGTAGCAAAAGCAAGAAGGTCTGACCGGATACTTAAATCTGATACCACGGGGAGCAATTAGCTTTTGGAGTCTTACTCCAATCTGCTCAATGAACTTGGCCTTTTGTGGAAATTCTTTGTGGCTGCGGCTTAAACCTAAAGGTGGGTAGTGTTAAAAAATTCAATCCAGTGTGGAGTCGTCCTGTGGCCGGATGCCGGACCCACAGCTCAGCAGAGGTTTCTGATCGGCCTCGAACCCAACCAAGGTGAAAAAGGTGTCCCTTCCGCCTAGACCAATCGGAACCAAAAATATGCGGAAAAAGCGTTTATTATTTGGGGCGCTGATCAACGCATTGTATTGATCTATGTGCTTTTTAAAGAACCCTGAGGTTAGGCTGACTTCAGCAGGTACTTACATAAACCACAACGAATGTTGTCAACAGTGACATGAGAGCCAAGGAGCCACTTGTAGGTGTTCACGCAAGTGAAGAAAGTTATCTAAGCGCCATTCACTTGGGAGTGGCCAGAAACTATTGCTTTACATATGGCTAAAGCAGCTCAGGACTACCGCTCTGAGATCAAGTATGCTCTGGGTAGCCAAAAAACATCCGTTTGAAGGCGAGCTAAATTGAGAAAGCGCAACATCCCTCCTCAGCGTTGTTCGCTGGAGTTGGGACCCTCCACGTAAAAAACACACCGAATGAAGAGCTAGTTTATGGGTTTTAGATAGGTAATTGTAGGAGAAATCTTTCTTACTGCCAGTCACTTCTTTCTGAAGTCCTGCTAGAGATTAAATATAGGTTCGAAGTAGTTCAACATTTTTCAAAATGACTGTCTCTTTAAAAAATTCACAAAAGAAAAGGTTGACTTGCAAGTGGATATCTCCGCCAAAAGGAACTAAAGGGTGATTTTTTAAGAGCTTGATAACTTTTTTTAAAAAAAAAACGCATAAAATTTGCAAAATCTCATCGGTTCTTTATTTGAAACGTTAGATTGGTTCATGACATTTACTTTTTGAAGATAATTTCATTTAAATGTTGACCGCGGCTGCGTCTTAGGTGGTCCATTCGGAAAGTCCAATTTTGGGCAACTTTTTCGAGCATTTCGGCCGGAATAGCCCGAATTTCTTCGGAAATGTTGTCTTCCAAAGCTGGAATAGTTGCTGGCTTATTTCTGTAGACTTTAGACTTGACGTAGCCCCACAAAAAATAGTCTAAAGGCGTTAAATCGCATGATCTTGGTGGCCAACTTACGGGTCCATTTCTTGAGATGAATTGTTGTCCGAAGTTTTCCCTCAAAATGGCAATAGAATCGCGAGCTGTGTGGCATGTAGCGCCATCTTGTTGAAACCACATGTCAACCAAGTTCAGTTCTTCCATTTTTGGCAACAAAAAGTTTGTTAGCATCGAACGATAGCGATCGCCATTCACCGTAACGTTGCGTCCAACAGCATCTTTGAAAAAATACGGTCCAATGATTCCACCAGCGTACAAACCACACCAAACAGTGCATTTTTCGGGATGCATGGGCAGTTCTTGAACGGCTTCTGGTTGCTCTTCACCCCAAATGCGGCAATTTTGCTTATTTACGTAGCCATTCAACCAGAAATGAGCCTCATCGCTGAACAAAATTTGTCGATAAAAAAGCGGATTTTCTGCCAACTTTTCTAGGGCCCATTCACTGAAAATTCGACGTTGTGGCAGATCGTTCGGCTTCAGTTCTTGCACGAGCTGTATTTTATACGGTTTTACACCAAGATCTTTGCGTAAAATCTTCCATGTGGTCGAATAACACAAACCCAATTGCTGCGAACGGCGACGAATCGACATTTCACGGTCTTCAGCCACACTCTCAGAAACAGACGCAATATTCTCTTCTGTACGCACTGTACGCATTCGTGTGGTTGGTTTAATGTCCAATAAAGTAAACTGAGTGCGAAACTTGGTCACAATCGCATTAATTGTTTGCTCACTTGGTCGATTATGTAGACCATAAATCGGACGTAAAGCGCGAAACACATTTCGAACCGAACACTGATTTTGGTAATAAAATTCAATGATTTGCAAGCGTTGCTCGTTAGTAAGTCTATTCATGATGAAATGTCAAAGCATACTGAGCATCTTTCTCTTTGACACCATGTCTGAAATCCCACGTGATCTGTCAAATACTAATGCATGAAAATCCTAACCTCAAAAAAATCACCCGTTATTTCGTAGCAATTACTATAAATCACTTTATCCAACACCATTTGAAAACGAAGAAAGTAAGACAACAGAGCCAATGAAAACGTCGGCAAAACTGTATAATTTCCGTGTTTCCAGATCCAACAGAAATCTTATTGACTTCTTATCTCACTTCTAATCTTAAAAACTTCCAGCATAAAAAACGTTAACATTTATTGACAATTAATGATTCCCAGGAAAAAATTGCAATATAAGTTTGAAAATATTGCGCCTAAATCAACCGATGGATTATCATTGCAATTTTTTTTTTTTTATAATCCCTCTTTCTTTTCTTTTTTTGAAGCTTCACTGGTATAGCGAGTTCGCAGCCCCGACTGACAATCACCGCCTATAAAGGCATTTAACACAAAAAATCTGCCCTTAAAGCATATCAGAACACAAATGCAAGCGTCGGACACGTGGCAAATGCTGTGATTCTTTATCCCACGACCTTTGTCACCTCACTGGGCGACCAACATGAAAATTGCCCGCAGCGGTGAACAACAACTGCAACAATGCGCAAACAAATGCCGAGTAAACGCTGGCAATTTGAGAAGCTCAATCTTCTTGATTTGTTTGCAAATTCTTTTTGCCTCTTTTGCGCATTTAAATGCCATGATGGTGTAAACTGTAAATAAGGTTACATTTTGTATTGGTTTAAAAAGTGGCGAATGAAGATAGATTTGAAGATAGAGATCGGAGAAATGTGTACAAAATAACAAAATACACTCGGGTATTTGCTTGCGGAAGGTCAAAGTAATACTGAAACTATGTATTAGGAAGTGTTCAGAAACCTCAGAATTTATATAATTGGCACCTGTTTACAGCAGATGACAAAACTTAAAAAACTTAAAAAAATACTTTACTCTCTGTAAGCCCTCCACAATTCAAAGGTATATAGTATCATTATTTTGGGAAAGATCTTCAATACAATCTTCTACAATAATCTATTTGAAATATTTCCAGTAAGGATTACTTCTTCCTTCAAAGGCTTTTAGCACCGAACACTCCTAAAGACATCTAATTTTGAGTATGACGATGAATTTATTGATGAGCAGACCAACAGCTGTTTTTGTTCCTCACCGTTTCTTGGTTTCTGCTGGGAATCTGATATTGTCTTTATTTTATCGACAGCGATTAGATATCACCAAATGCCTAACCTCTTTGAGTAACCTTCGCTCGCTAACATTCTTATATGTTAAAATAGTAAGACTTTTTATCTGTGCCAAATCTTACATCAAAATAATCATTAGTGTTTCGTATACGATTGTCTTTCGGAAGTTCATAAAGTGCATTTGGCGATTTTTACGAAGAGCAATATTATTCAACAAAATGCCGAAAAGTTCAGAAAGTTAAAAGAGGCCTTCGGTGGTAATTTTTTATCGCAAGCAAGAGTGTTTGATTGGTACAAATTATTCAAAGATGGTCGGGAACGCGTTGACTACGTACCACGTTGAGGATGGTCATCAATTGGTGATCAACAAGTCAATAAATTAAAGAAATTGATACTTGAGAATCCACGATTTATAGCCTGCGATATTACTGGCATTGATGGAATAACGGAAGGATTAAAGGAAAACCAACGATCAATCGGAAGAATATCGTAGCAAAGGTGAACCAAAAATGAAGGTTATGTTGACAGTTTTCTTCGATTATCCTACCGACCGACCAAACTGTCCAGAAGGAATACCAATTGAATGTTATGCGTCGTTTCCGCGAAGCTATCAGTAAAAAAGGGTGGAATTATGGGTCAACAAGTCTTGGGTTTCGCACCACGATAACGCACCGTCACATACTAAACTTTTGGCTATTCAGCAAACTCAAACGATCGCTGGGTGAAACCGTTTTGAGTAAATTGAATGCATTAAACATGAATCGGCTATTCCAGAAATTGGCTTTAACAATTTTTTCGAGTTTTGAAAAACCGTCGGCACAAGTGTATCGGAGCCAAGGGACTTACTTTGAGATCGACGGCATAGCTTTTGAAGAAAAAATTAAGAATTTTAAACTTATGGACATAGTCTTACTATTTTTTGCTCATAGTAGTACATAATTTCGGAAGACCTGGCATAATTCGAAATATTTGGAAACCTTACCACAAATTTTTTCTGCATATGTGGTTAAAAAATTTTGAAAAAGTGGACGTAGCCTTCTAATATGTTTAATGTGCATATATCCTAAACCACTAAAGCTACAACAACCAAATTCCCTCAACATGAATATCACGAGAACGCCCTCCGATAGTTTGAAAATGGATGAAATTGGACGAAAACCCCGCTCACTTCTCATATAAAGGTAGCCAGTGCTGATTCTTACAAGTGAATTAATTATTTATAATTAGTTCTCTTTTAAATAAAATAAAATAAAAATAAAAAATATGCACCAGAAACGTAAAAGTTTTCCACCGCGATCGTACGACAAGGCTTTATAGGAACCATGGTACAAATTGGACGATGGTGGGCGGTCCATTTTTGGTGAAATTCCATATCTTGGAACCCAACTAACCGATTTCGATAAAATTTGGTATGTGGCATTATTTTCATATTCCTAAGCAATGCTGTGAAAATCCAAGAATAACTGTCCAAGACCCTAGGTACTGAATATTTACACCCCGATACCTATAGTTGACTTTTAATCGAAAATGTCTGTCAATGTGTGATGTATATAACTGAAATTAAGGGATAATGCTCCCCTTATAAAGGTATGTCTGTATGTCAAAAATGGATTGAATCCAGGCCCAATATTTCCCTTAGCCCCCATACACTTAATATAAAGATTTCCGAACTTCCGGGTTACTTTGTATCGTATATATCGGTCAATATTTGAGTTATCTCAATGAAAATAAGAGACCGCGTTTTATTTATAACAATGTATCTTTGTGCTCAAAATAGATAAATTTGAGCGAAATCCGGGGCTAGCCTCTATACGTATATACAAGGTTTGACAATTACGTAATGAGACTGATTTTATTGCCGCGCTTGTGATAAACCTGTGACCTGTTCCCTTTCTCTTTTTCCAGCATCCCTCTCCTCTCTATGGATGTATGTACCAGCGCTCTAGCTTGTTTAGTTCGCGATAAAATTTTGCGCCGGATTGGGCGAAACAGCTTCGGAAATGTACGCTAAAATTGTAAGAGTGTATGGTGGTAGTGCTCTTAAACCCGGAAACTAAACGCCAAAGCTCACGATGGTTGTCTCCGCACGCCCCCTGACCGAAAAAAGCTCGCACGAACAAGTCGAAGGTGAAAACGATGATTATTGCCTTTTTTGATAGCCGTGGAATCGTCTACAAAGAATTCGTTGCAGCGGGGAAAACTGTGAATCAAGTCTACTATTGCCAAGTACTCGAAAGATTGCGAAAACGAGACAAGAGGATGCGCCAAGACATCGCTCGTAACTGGATCCACAGCGTGTCCCAGTATTTGACCTCTAAAGGGATCGCCGTGTTGCAACAGCCGCCTTATTCGCCCGACATGTCACCCTGTGAATTTTTTTTGTTTCCTAAAACAAAATCGTTGGTCAAAGGAACACATTTTGAGTCCATACGGACATCCAGGGTCCACGAGGGTACTCGCGGACATCCCAGTCGAAGCGTTCCAGAAATGGTACGAAGCATGGAAAACGCGCTGGAATCGCTGTTTAGCTGCCCAGGGGGACTACTTTGAAGGGGATGGCAAAATTGTAGAATAATTTTCAAATATACGATTTTTACGGAATCAGTCTCATTACTTAATTGTCGTACCTCGTAGGTTTGAAGTTATGTAGTTTTAATATAATAAATATTTTATATTATTTTAATATAATAAATAAGACACAAATTTTTAACTCCTTACGTGAAGGTGATAAAAGTTTCTAATACTTAACATAAATTATGGCTCCGTAATATTTAAATACAATTTATTATATTTAAACCTCAAATCGTCGTATTCACTAAACAATTATTCTCAAATTTGCAGTTCTTGTTATAACTATGTGGAATTTCAATTAGCATTACAATGCTAGACGAACCAAAGATAACATTTGTTACTATATTTGACAATTCCTGACAATATTTTGCGATGCAAGTCGAATAAATTACTGCTAATTAATTTCCATTCCTTAATCCAGTAGAAACACGTTATTAAGCTTTTACTATTGACAGTTTATATCGCTGAATTTGACATGCTAAAACCGCACATTACCTTGCCGGCCTATCAGCTTTGGAGGTCTATCCAAGGCGATTGATGTCACAAGCGGTATACAGCAGACCATTAGCTCCCTTATAAAAACCTTTAGCTAATTGGAGAGACGTCATTGGAGAGACGTCATCTTCGCATATCTTATCATATTAGAGGTATACTAAATTTGGGAATATTATAGCGAATATTTTTACGTGATAAAACTGAAAGCCAAGTAATGTTTCTACTTAAGAAACAAAGCAGATTTTTTCTCTCCGAAGATTTTGTGAAGTAACGTCACTATATTTATGACCTTTTAAATTATTTATGCTGCAAGCAATTTTGCAACAATTTTATATATGTACATATATACATACATACTATATGTACTTAATTAGCTATGTATTTACCCACATCGCCAGTTATTCATGTAACTGCTTGTAAGCTTATTGATAACTACAATTTAATAGAGCCCTTAGCACATGTCAGTTGTACAACTGTTGTAAGGACAACAATAGCAACAACAATAAACGAAAATGTCGTAGCAGTCCAGCCAATAGATTAGAGCAGCTTTAGCAACTCGTTTGAGTGCAGATATGCAAGTACATAAACACATACATATGTATATGTATATATATATATATATATATATATATATATGAATGTGTAAATCTAGATACACTCATGTATCAGCATAGTTATATGAGGAATGTATGTATGTTTGCAGACTTTTATTTCCCCCAGAAAATTGTTTTCTATCGGCTATATGCGGCAGCGTTGTTGTTGCAATTTATTGACTCCTCTGTTATGTACATACATAAGTACATCTGGTGCTATGGCTCTTATTTCGTTTTTGTTGTAAATGTGCCGTTCTATAGTTATAGTTGTTTTTGTTTTTGTTGCCTTACATGTCAAACTGATTCGTTTTAATTGGGATTCAGTTGAGATGCGCGTGTTGTTTGTGCTTTCATCCGTGCAGCCGATCAGGTGGTCAGGGAGAAGACGCTTATCTTTGTAACAGACGAGTGGCCGAAATGCCGTCTTCATCTTTCATCGTTGCCCTAATGTACTCTCAGCTAATTATCACATCTACCGTTAGAATGCATTATTGGAAATTACACATGTGCGTTGTCACCAACTAATTTACGACAGAATACAAATGTATCTATGTATGAACTTATGTAGGTATGCTTGAAATGACAGGGTGGGTTTTGTGCTCATGGTGACCCATCAATTAATTAAATATGAAATTATTAAGTTATTATTGTCCTTGTTGTCGTGAGTTTAATATTTAACAACGAAGAGCAGTGTAGCAACTTTCAGAGACCCTAATTAGAAACTTGCATGAATTGTATTCCAGCAAAAAATTTGCTTTTGTAGAAGGATGTGATAATTTTGGCTATTACTATTCAATTACCAGCCCATGACACAAATAACAAGTAAGGAAGGACTAAATTCGGGTGTAACCGCACATTTTGTACTTTTGCAACTTGCAAAGATCGAAGACCTGGAAATTCCTTCAGGTGTTGGCAAAATTTTATATTCAGTATCGACTTCAGAATCGACCCAATTAATCAATTTTTGGCAATACCACATAACATTAACAAGACACATACTAAAAAACGTTCCCTGGGTTTCATTAAGGTGTGAGGTACATATCATTATCAATCATATGGCTCAAAATCAGACGAATGTTCGAAAATTCTGATATTGATTATTTGAAGGCTAGGTCAAGTTTTCACCCAATTTTATCTATTTTAGGCACAAAAGTATACTTTTATGAGTAAAACACGCACGCTCATTTTCATTGAGATAACTCACATATTGCTCAATATATGCGGTATTAAGTCACACGAAAGTTCGAAAATCTTTATATTGCGTATAAGGGGGCCATAAGGGGGGAGTTTTGACTGAATTTAAAACATTTGTAACCCACACACTCATTCTATTATTAGGAAAGGCTTCTCCACAAATTTGAATTATATATCTCACACAGTCAGCTATAAACGCTGGGATCCATATATTCGATATCTAGGTGTTTGAATATTTTTTTTCGATTTTTTGGCAATTTTCGTGCTGTGACATAGGAATGTGAGAGGAATGTCAGGGACTAAACTTAGTCGGAATCCGTCGGGCGGTTCACAAAATCTCTAGTTCTACCTAAAAGTGGGACGGACGGACGGACGAATAGACAGGACTTCAACTCGTCTCTTCATCCTGATCATTTATGTATTTATACAGAACCCTATATCTATCTCGATTAGTATTAGGTGATGCATACAACCGTTACACTTTATTATACTACTGTGCCCAAAAAAAAGGTAACATTGTATTTCTTTATTTATTCTTCCAAATCAAGTTTATCCCCTCCCGATGCAATGCAGTTATGCCAACGGATTTTCCAATCTTCGAAACACTGGTTGTAGTCACTTTCCGGGATGGCCTTCAGTTCCGTCTTCGCTGCGGTTTGAATCTCCTCTATCGTATAAAAACGGTGTCCCCGGAGCGGTCTTTTGAGCTTGGTGAACAACTAGGAGTCGCACGGCGCCAGATCAGGTGAATACGGTGGTTGCGGAACGATATGGGTTGAGTTTTTAGCGAAATGATCACGAATTATGAGGGCAGTATGGGATGGTGCATTATTGTGGTGTAAAAACCAAGAGTTGTCTTTCCACAATTCCGGCCTTTTTAGGCGAATAGCGTTACGCAAACGGCGCATAACTTTCAAATAATATTCCTTGTTGACTGTTTGACCGGTTGGAAGCAATTCATAATGTACCCTTGATTTTTGAGCGACTTTGGCGCGATTTTTTTGGTCTCGACTCTCTTTTGGTACGATATTCGCTCGATTGATCGGTTTTTTCGGGGTCGTAAGCATATGTAGATCCAAGTCTCATCGCCAGTTATAATGCATTTAATGACACCCTGGTAGTCGGAAAGCATCGTTTCACACACTTCAACGCGACGCCTTTTTTCCAAAAAATTCAATGTTTTCGGTACCAGTCGATATTTGACGCGCTTGAGGCCCAAACATCCTTCAAAATGGTATTGGCTGAGCCTTTCGATATGCCAACTTCATCAGCAACGTCTTTAATCGACGGTTTTTCAACACCAAATCTTTGGGTTTGTTGAACGTGAGCTTCGTCGGTTGTGGTTGATGGTTGCCCTGGACGCTCATCGTCTGCGACATGTTCACGGCCGGCTTGGAACTCACTATACCACTTGTAAACATTATTTTTAGACATAGCCTCATCACCAAAGGCTTTCTGCACCATCTTCAACGTATTCGCAGCAGAAAATTGATTCCGTAGACAAAATTTAATGCAAATTCTTTGCTCAACAAATTTCGACATCACAAAAAACGAAAAACTAACTTTTAGCAGCTCACAAAACGACACGTTTCTCAAACACCAATGAATATTTTGACATAAAATTTGACATAAATGTGATTGACAGTACTACCAACCTAAAAAAAATTAGTCTCCAAATCCTTCGATGCGGGCAGTTTAAATTCAAATGTCACCTTGTTTTTTGGGCACAGTAGTACATTCCAAACCAAGGAAATCGGGTGCCGTGGTTATG
This sequence comes from Bactrocera zonata, assembly GCA_037783105.1. Classification (NCBI taxonomy): domain Eukaryota; kingdom Metazoa; phylum Arthropoda; class Insecta; order Diptera; family Tephritidae; genus Bactrocera; species Bactrocera zonata. The sequence continues at coordinate 68,732 of JBAWJQ010000296.1, read as the reverse complement.
AATTGAAGCCGAGAAACGTTGAAAGACGATTTTGTATGTAAGAGTTGTTGTTACAAAAAGAAGTCCTTGTTGTATTGGATTGTGACTGGTGATGATCACTTGATCCATTACGATAACTTTAAACGAAAACAAGTAGGTAATTGCTAAGTTCAGGTGGAACCAAACATTTTATACTTATACAACTCCCACAGTAGTATTGATTGTGAGTAAACTTTGAACTCAAACTGTGTAAAAACAACAATGGTTACCAAAATTATTGTTGTTTTATTTTTGCGCTCTATAATCGGCGGTCAAAAAAAATATTAAGATAAATTTTCTATTTATAAATAATTCATTTTAATATCAGCAATCTCAAAACATCACAATCACAATTAGGTTGCAAAAATATTTTCATGCTCTAGAAAATAAATAAAGATGGTCTTTCGTATTTCGACCGCGCTGCGTATGTCTATGAACAGTAGCATGTTCCATGATAAAGCTTGATATAAATATTGAAATAACGATAGGAGAATGTTTGCCAATTTCAAAATGACAGTTACTTAATTGAATTTACTCGCAGCACCTCCCAAACCAATACCTAAGACACTGTTATGCCAATATTTGATTAAAACACCTGTGCTTGATTGGAATATATTATTGGACCGATAAGACGTATGTGGTATATGGTAAACATAGCATATACAAGAAGACGTTTTTATAAATAAAACTTGTCACTTTATATCTTTCTTGCGAATTTATATCTTTCTTATAAATCACAAAATAATGTGCTTATTGCCTACATGCTATAGCATGGTAAATTGGCCGATATTTTCGTTAAGTTTTAAGAAACCTTTTCTTTTCAGAATTATATTACAAGCTTTAGGTGTTATAACCCCAATTCCAAAAAGTAAATAATCTCAATCAAATATCAGGTAATTGGGATTTGACCTTAGAACTGCTCGATCATTAAAGATGCGCTTAATGCACTCGGTTACTTTGCACGACACATAAATGTACATACTAGGTACTTTCGTTCTATCCACTCACCATCCATTCAGTGAACACACCGCCAACATACGTCGACTCATAGCAGAATTCTTTGAGCACTCGAAGGTCTAATTTGATTTTAAATGCACGGCTTTCTCCTTTCATTTCTTCTAGAAATAAATCTTTCCGCGCTGCGACCTTTGCACCATACAACTACGTGAGGGGGAAATTATTTTATCTAAATCTTATATTAATTAATTTAATTAAATCTTCGTCAGCACCTTTTTTATTTCATTAAAATGATTTAGGTTCATCGGACTCGTGGATACATAGGTGTATATGAATGTACTTCTATATTTAGATAATGGTTTGTGGCGCAATCCAAACTGAATATATCCTGTTTAAAATCGCACTCTTCGTATACAAATACTTCAAACGACGCAATTTCAAATGTCGAGTTGTTTATGTGAACTTTTGTGAAAAAGTCTTTGAGAAAGAAGCAATGAAGAGCTAAAATCAGATGTAGCCGAAGATTATATACTCTTGGAATTTGCAAGTAAAGTCAGGGGATGTAAAACGTCAACCAGAAGATCAGATTCTAAGCAATTTTATATATTCTATAACTCATAAACTGGCCGACTTAATTAGCAGAAGAGTTGTCAGAAAAATGAAAATCATTATACAAGTACGTAGTATTTGGGAGTTGGGGTAGTAAAGATCCGATTATTTCTATTTTTGTCAATACAACATAAAAATAACATGCCACAGTATAATAAAATATCCCAAGGTTTCATTCAGTTACCTCACATACATACAATTATATGGAGTAAAGTCAGCTGGATGTTCGAAAATCCTTAATGCAATTCAAATAATAAGTGCTTTCCGGACTATATCAACCGACGCTGCTGAAGTATTATTAAGTATACCACCTATTGACTTCCAGGGAGGTGAACTCAAGCAATTATATCAGCTATCAATGCTTAAAATAGTATCGGCAATAATAGAGGAGTGGAACAAAAGCACCAAAATGTCAGTAGCGGTGGAATTCCTCATTCAAAGAGCGCTAGACCAACAGTCTTAACCAGATATGGGGACCTGGATTTCCATCAGACCCAAATACATGGGTGCTTTAGAAGCTACCTTTACAGATTTCACAATGACCTTAGTCCTAACTGTCCGACGTGTATAGTGTATATAGAAGACTCTGAGCATGTATTATTTTATTGCCCTCGCTTTTCAAATACAAAGGAAAATTAAGAACCAAACTCAATGGTAGTTTACCGGTCGTTAATTTAACGACACTCATGAATCAGTCGACTTAGAAATGGAAAGCTGTTAGCGAAGTGTCTAACAATGAGACTTTTTAACAGATTAGGCGTTCATCGGTCTGCAGAATAGAGGAGACTTAAATGTCATGTCCCTATTATACATAACTGGTAGTTTCATGAAAGAGTCTTGAGTTGGGAGTAGGTTAGGTTTAACGGATTAAAGTTCCGCAATCCGGCTTGTCCATCATAAAAAACAAATATATACATATATATATAGTATAAAATCTCCCGAAAGTTCAAAAAATGTTGTGTTAGGTATAAGGGGTCTAAGAGAAGTACTGACACGATTCACCATTGCTACGCCGATTATCCAATTTTTGTCTCGGCGGTAAAATTTAATGTTTCTGTCGTATTTAGTTATTGATGTATTGCACTTTTAGCAGGTATATGGAGATCGGGCGGTGTTATTACCCGATTTGATCCCTCTTAACAGTTTAAATAGGTATATTTAAGCAATTTATACCGAACTAATTTTGTTGTTTAACTTGATTTGTTTGGTGAATATGTACAATAAACTATAGGGCGGGGCTACGGCCATTATATCACAATTTTTAGCTCGGACGTACACCTTGCTAATGCAATCCCATGTGTGAACTCGTCCACTCTTATTTGCTAAGGAAAGGAACCCGTGTACCACGTTTCCCTATGATATTTTTATTATTTAAATAAAATATTTTTATTTACTAAATTTTTACTGAAAATAGACGGAGGGAGACGGACATATGGACACACAGGCACTCTGTATTCAATTCGTATTATCTCACAAGTGGGCACGCAAGGCTTACCACTATTCTTTCTTAGATTTTTTTGTTGTCAAAAAAGTCTTGCGGTATTTTTATTGAATCAAATCGTGTGGCACAAATACATCGAGCTTCTTAGTGACTCCAAGCTACTTCAAATGGTTTACAACGGTTTGATGACTACTATGCCGGCCTCTTTCGACCAATTCAGCGATTTTATCGCAATTTTCGACGACAGGCCTTCCGGAGTGTGGCGCATCTTCGACCACCTCTACACCAGAACGAAAACGTTGAAACCATCGTTGTGCGGTGGAAATGGAAACTGTATCGGGTCCATAAACTGCACAAATTTTATTGGCGGCTTGAGAGGATTTTTGTCTTTATCGTAGTAGTACTGTAAAATATGCCGTATTTTGCTCTATGATTGCGACGCTATAACTCACGAACGACTTGAAAGAAACGCCAATCAATCAAACACATGTTAGCGCGTGAAATAAGCTTTCCAAAAAGGTATAGCATGACCCGAAGCGACGAATAAAACTAGAACTACGAGCTTTCAGCGTCAACTAGCGAAAATACCGCAAGACTTTTTTGACAACCTAATATTATTGATAAATAACATGTCATTAACTTATTTCTTAATAAAAAGAAGAAAAAACGTTAACATCGGCTGCACTGAAGCTTAAATACCCTTAAATATGTATGTTTTCAGTATATATGGAAGCTTTGTGTTATAGTAATCCGATCTGAACAATTTTTTCGGAGTAATCCATGTCAAATTTAGTGAAGATACCACGTCAAATGCAAAAGTTTTTTATACAAGAACTTTTTCCGATCGTTCAGTTTGTATGGCAGCTATATGTTATAGTGGTCCAATATCGGCAGTTCCGACAAATGAACAACTTCTTGAAGAGAAAACAACGTTTGCAAAATTTCAAAACGATATCTTAAAAACTGAGGGACTAGTTCGTATATATACAGACAGACGGACAGACGGACAGACAGACGGACATGGCTAAATCGACTCAGCTCATACTGATCATTTATTTATATACTTTGTAAGGTCTCCAATGGTTTCTTCTGGGTGTTACAAACCTCGCGACAAACTTAATATACCCTGTTCAGGGTATAAAAATTTATATACCGCAAAAAGTACCGGTATAAAGTGTTGTCAAATATGCACAACATTTGAAAATATGGAGTGGTAAGCTTTGCGTGGCCAAATGTAACCCCATATTTAACTCGATTAGTTTTAGGTGATACATACAACCGTTAGGTGAACAAAACTATATACCCTGTATCAACATGTTTCAAGAGTACAAAAATTTTGAATGAAAAACAGTACTGAAGCACATATTTCAAAAAATGACATTGACAATTTTATCATGACAGGTATTTTCTATGCGATCAGTTACATTTCGGGAGCAATTGACATGTGAAAAAATAGCTGTTGTCAAATTTTAAACTTTCATTGAAGTATTTATCGCTACTTCTACGCAATTTGACAGTGAATGTCATACGGCGGCAAGGTCAATTAAGTTGGTGGTGTGATTACCCAAAACACATGTTTCACATTTCACACATAAACGTTTCACGTGGATCGAAATCGATTATTATTCGTTGGCATTTCCTACAGCAAAAGTAACACTCTTACGAATATTTTTCTATTGGTCAATATGCAAGCACACTTAATAAAATTCAAAAATAATTGATGAAATTATTTACTTATAAATTCAATTTGAAGGTTTTTTACAGGCTTTGGTCTTTGCGAGTTGCAAGAGTATAATATGTTCGGTTACATCCGAACTTATTCCTTCCTTATTTACTTTCAATTAAAAGTATTAAAACTCTAACGAAGCTATTATCGAGATACTTTGCTCAGAACGGAAGTTGTTGGCAGTTTTGTCGCCCACGCTTTAGCCCAAATTTGTCTTGTCATAGTTGGGTGTACTAGGAATCTAAAAAAAAAAGTAAAAAGTCGCCGGCTAATCTTATCGCCAAACTTTTGTGACGAATCATGACACCTGCGCATGTGTTCTGTAGTATCCATACATCCGGAAACTTAATCATCAGCACTGAGAAATTTAGAGGTACTTAGGAATTTAGAAGAAATTTAATTTTTTTAGTTTTTGCATCAAATCTTAAAAGCATTTTTGATAAGCACAAATGGTAAATGCAGATTTACTCAAACTGATTTGTCAAATAAAAAAGTTTTACATACAAGAACTTGAGTTTTGATCGGTCAGTTTAATGACTGCTATATGCTAAAGTAGTCCACAATAGGCGGTTTCGATTTCAGTATCCTTTTTTAGACAGATCACGCATAAGTCGCGTCAAGCTGTCATATTATATTTGTTCAGTGTTGTTTGGCATTTCACCAAAGAAAGACTTACGCCTGAACAACGTTTACAAATCGTTCAACTTTTTTACGAAAATACACCTTCAGCATTCATTATTGGATAATATTCGACCGAATAGACCATCCAGCACGCAGTGAAAAAAATATAGCAGCAGACTGCGGAGAGTCAATTCAGCAAAGTCCGGAGCAACTCGAACTGACGTATGGAAGGTCTTGGCGCATTTTACATCGAGCTCTGAAATTGACAAGCTTTTACAGCTTCTGCAAGAACTGAAGCACCCCAACCTTCTCTAGCGACATCGCTTCACTGTATTGGCGCTTGAAATGTCCCAAGAAGATACGATTTTTCCAAGCTGAATTTTATTTATCGATCATGTCCATTTCTGAAGAGATTCAAAATCTGCCATTTCATCCAGAGAAAATAACATTTTTGTGTGGTTTGTGGGCCGTTGAAATCATCGGTCCATATTTCTTCAAAAATTACGTCGGGGAGACCGTAACCATCAATGGCGACCGTTGTCGCGCCATAATAATCGATCGATTGGATAGCTTACACACAGTTTGACTTTTTCCTGCGTGAATATGTAAAGTCTAAAGTCTATGCGGACAATCCAGCTTCGAATCAGGCCTTGGAGCAAAACATCACTTGTAGCATTCGCCAGTTACTTGTCGAAATGCTCGACCGAGTCATCGAAAATTGAACTCAACAGAGGGACCATCTGAAACGTAGCCGCGGCAACATTTGAAAGAGATGATCTTCAAGAACTAAATGTCAAAAATTGTTCTTCGAACGATAAGAAACATTCCCCATTAAATTTAAAGTTTCGATACTTTTCTTTAAAATGGATTATCCTTAACTTAGTCTATGGATCTTATGGCGCTCACATCTCTCAGTTTGACTTAGACTAAGTTACATTGAAAACAATCGATGTCTTAAATTCATGCTTCGAAGTTAATGATATTCCTCTTGACTATTTATTTCATACCAATATAACCTGATTTCTAATGGCGGATTTAATTATTATATCAATTTACTAACAGGCACCACCTTGTAGAACGAGTTCGAATATCTTGACAACTGCAAACAAACTACTTCTTTCATTTCGTGCAAAAAAAACCCCAAGCAGACTCTTTGAGTGCTATCTTTTTATTTTATCAATTAAAAATAACAACACGTGATGTCAAAAACGTACGATCTGCTCAACAGATATGTCTGTCAGGATGTCTGTTTGGGTCAAAACTTTTATTAACACATGTTTTGTTGCATCTTAATTGGATACCATCAATCAATATATATGCCAATACCTAATGATTTATGATAACCCACAACAAACGAACTTTAATTTGTATAGAAATAACTCCGAATTATAACTAAAAAGCGATAAATAAATATTTGCATTCTTTGGCAAATATTTGAAAGTAATTAATTAATTGTCGCAAAGTTCAATTAATACACAAACGCCATATAATACAGTTCTACAAGTAATATAATAGATAAGATATAAATAATCAATAATAGAATATAAAAGGTAATGCTTGAAGGGTTGTCAATAAATTTTATTTTAAACAAATAAAACAAGTGTATAGATATCCAAATGGTTAAATGATTAAGAAAACCTAAAGTGGTAAAGGCTTAATGGGTAGCTATGGAGCATTCTTTTATATACCGGATATCATATATGCATCGCATTTTGTTATCTATTATAGCATACTCTTACACGGTTCTTATCTAAATGAGCGACTTATATGGAAAGTGATAAAAATTACAATTACAGTCGACTAGTGGTTTATTACAAATATATTACGAATCACAAAAGGCTACCTGTGATTTGGATATTTATAGCCGAAACTCCTACAAAGCCACACGGAACCTTTGCTTTCACATCAGAATATAATTTTTTCGTCTATCTGAAAAGTCTTTCCTACGACCCAATCGATGAATTTTTTCCGTGATTACCCCTGGTCGTATCCAATAGCATTGACAGACGGCAGCGTTAATCCCGATTAACTGTATTAATACGGATTAATTCAGGAGTTAGTGAAGATAACCATAAATAATACTTTACTGCTTAAAGTTCTGAGAGAAAAATTTCTTACTTTTTGGACAGTTTGTCTTAATTTTTTATCTCTTTCAGAAAGTTGTCTCTATAAGCAATTTTTTATTACGAAAAACCTAGTAAAAAGGATAAAAAATTTAGCTTTATAAACAGTTGAAATAACAACTTGACTTGATGACCAGTTTTCGGACACTACCCCAGGAAAATCAACCATCAAGGATAGAATTGGCTAAGTTCAAATGTGGTGAAAAGAGCACCGAAGACTGGATGATCGTAAAGTGATGTTTGGGTATGAGAAAGCTCTGTGCAAAGTGGCTGCCGCGGGAGCTCACTTTTGACCAAAAACAACGACGAGTTGTTGGTTTGGAGCAACATTAGGAAATGCATTGGGCTTCAAATTGTTTCCACATTCACCGTATTCTCTAGATCTGCCCCCCGCGACTATTTTCTATTCTCCGATCTCAGAAGAGAATAAAATGAATGTTCACTGTGAAAAATTTTCATCGAACTAAGAGTTGATCGCCGAAACTGAAGTCTATTTCGAAGCAAAGCACAAATCACACTACAAAAATGGTATTGGAAGGATGGAGAATCGCTATAAGCAGTGTGTCACCTCTGAAGAGAACCATGTTGAAAAAAAGTAAAACGAATTTTGCCAAATATGGCCGGGAACTTTTCAATTGACCTGTTATTTGATGAAGTGGCTCTTGAAATGATCGAAAGGAAGCGATAGAAAGCTATAAGTACCATCTACAAACAAATGAAGAAACAAACAAATTTTAAGACCACTTCAACACAGATAAAGATGCAGTTTGATACTAACTGGACAAGGAACTGGTCTCATTTGATAGAATTAGCGCGAACTTAAAAAGCGAAGTACTGACTGAAAGGCGCTGAAAAAAACGGCTGGCTCGATTAGAAGATCAAAGACATTGCTAATAAGTTAAGACAAACTCTGGAAAGATCAATTAGAGTTTATAGCGGCAATAAGGAAGAAGAGCCAGCTCAATTCTTCAAATCAGCAAATGCATTCAAAGAACTAAAAATATATTTTAACCCCAAAACATTCACCTGACTGAGTACACTTCCTCAAAATAAGAAAACAATTCAGAAATCTTGCTTTCCTTTATTTATTTGAGTAATTTGGAAAAATTCTTTAAAAATCTGTTTACCTCTCTTTTTCCTTTTCCTACCTGAAAGTTTCCACCAAAAATATTGATCTTCAACGACAGCACCAGAGGAAGTCGTACCAGGTATTTTGCAAAAATACAATCTCATTCTACACATCAACAGATAAGTAATGATGAATGAATTTATTTATTTATTTTAACGCCTATCTAGTGACAAGCGGCTCGTTAAGTAAGTATGTACTATATTACTTATCGACCGTTATGTTAGCTTACTGCTACAAATGTACATGTACTCAAACGGCTGAGGTATAAAATTTGTGAACTTGCAGCGTTTCGGGTTATTGTTTACACGACACCCGCCGCATAGCCACCGTCGTTAACGCGCTACGCTCGACTCGTTGCATTCACGAAATACAATTCACACTTTCGGGCGAGCTAAAACAGACAAAACATACCGACGGGACTGCGGGGCGTATAAAAGGCAAAAATATACATACATAGCGGCTATCTTAAGATCCCATTAAGAGGCGATTATATTTAGAGCAAATACGACAATTCTCCAAATGCGACAATAAAGGCATGCTTACACACCGACATACTAGTATGTAGGATGTAACAAGACGACGCGTCGAGTGATCGTACTTAATACTTATAAGAGCAGTCCAAGCGTTTATTCGATGACACGATCGCCCGGACGACAAGCAGTCAAATTGAGCGGGAGCAGGTCAGACGACGCATAAGGTAACGTGTATATCACCGCAAAGTTCAAAAGCAAAACAACGCGTGATCGGAACGAAACCGTGCGGATCACTAAACGCGATCAAAGTGAACAAAATATACGAGTGCTAAAAGAGATTAATTTACAATAAAAGTATACTCGTAAATGTGGGTGTTTAGACGATAAAAAGCGGTGGAAAAGTTTGAAGTGTGTAATAAAAAGAAAATAAATCCTAAACACAAAGTGCTATTTGAATCAAAAGGATTTAATTTTTAAAGAAAAAATTAACAGCAAATAAAAAGAGATATAAAAAGAGAAATTCTTAAATTAATTTTGAATATTTATTTTCGAAAAATTAAAAAAAAAAAAAAAATATGACGAGCTACGACAGCGTCGACAAGTCGGCAAAATCACAAATGCTGCCGCAGGATGCCACACAAATCATAATGGAATCAGCGAAACCTTTCACCAGCGATGCACTGCGTCGCAGTTCGACGCCACACACGGTGGGCGGTAAAGTGAAGAAGGCGCTACGCAATCGGCTCGAAATACTCAATTGGATTGGCGATTACAATACGGAATGGGCTATGAGCGATTTAATAGCCGGCATTACCCTTGGTCTCACCATAATTCCCGAGAGTATTGCTTGCGCATTGCTGGCCGGTCTACCGGCACGTTATGGTCTGTGTTCGGCCTTTTTGGGCTCCTTTGTCTATCTGATATTTGGTTCGATAAATAAAGTGATCATTGGTCCTACCAGTCTGGTCGCTCTAGTCAGTTTGCAATTCACTGTCGGCAAACCAATTGAATTTGCCATATTGCTCACCTTTCTCACCGGTGTTGTGGAGCTGATAATGGGTTCGTTACGCGTGGGTAAGTGTCTGAATTAGATTGTAGATATTAATTGTAAGACTTTGTCGAGTGGTGGTGATTTGCGCTTGATAGCGTTAGTGTAGTTATGTTACTTTAATGAGACTGAAAGCGTCTGAGTGGGGTGTTTAATGGCAGGTACATATAACAATTTGTATACACTGTGAGAAATCGGTTTGTTTTTTGATTGAAATAGAAGTATATAAGAAATGTATATATTATTCCGTATTATTTTTTTTAAAAGACCAATTTTAAAAATTTTACTTAATCAAATAATAAAATTATATATAAATTAATAATTTTTAAAATAATAAAAAATATACATATCTACAAAAATAAAACTTTCTGTTAAAATATTATTCATTGTTGAATTTTAATAATTTTTTCGTATATAACGGTTGCGTAATTAGTTTTTTAATTAAAAAAAAAAAAAATCTAGACTATTTAAATATTAGTACATTTTTTCGAAAGTAATCAATACATTTTTTTTTAATTTTACATATAATTAAGCGAAATAAGTACCTTGAAATGACAAAGTAATGGTTAATTATTTAGAAAAATAGTATTAAAAATAAACCATTTGCCATGAAAAGTAATGTAATTTGTATTAAGTAGATAAGTAAATTATATTATCAAAGCTGATTTATATTCTAGTTTCCGAGATACCTTAACTTTGGTCTTAGGTAATTAAAATTTAATTACATGTAATCATTACTTTACAAATATTTAATTAATTTCAAGGCTGCTTTTCAATCTAGTTTATAAATACATTAATTTGATTTTATGTAATTACGAATGTAATCATTACTTATACACGAGACGAATATTTAATGAACTTAAAAACTGCTTAATAGTTTAGTTTTTTAAATAAATTAAATTTGATCTCAGGTTATTAAAATTTAATTCACAGTAATCATTACTTTTACGAATATTCAATTGACTTTAAAGCTGCTTTATAATCTAGTTTATGAATTTATTAAATTTATTGTAGGTAATCAAAATGTAATCACATATGTTATCATTAATTTTACGTATATTCAATTAATTTTAAAGCTGCTAATAGTTTAGTTTTTAAAATACACTAAATTCGATGGTATGTAATCAAAATGAAATTACATGTAATCATTACTTTGGCACGAAACGAATATTAATTTAACTTCAAAGCTGCTTTATAATCTAGTTTATGAATACATTATATTTGATTGTAGGTTATCAAAATGTAACCATTAAGCTGCTAATATTCCAGTTTTGTGTTTGAAATTCACTAAATTCGATCGTAGGTAATCAAAATGTAATCTGTAATGTAATTTGTGTTTTTATGAATATTTAATTAATTTTTAAGTTGTTAAAAATCTATTTTTTAAGATACATTAAATTTGATCATAGGTAATTCAAATGTAATTGCACGTAAGTCAATACTTTTATACGAAAAGAATAATTGATTAACTTCAAAGCTGCTTAATAGTATAGTTTTTGAAGTAAAATAAATTTGGTCGTAGGTAATCAAAATGTATTCAAATATAAAATCATTAATTTTAAGAATATTTAATTAACTTCGAAACTGCTTAATAGTTTAGTTTTTGAAATACATAACATTTGATTTTGAATTAGGTTATGATAATGTAATCACAAATGTAATCATTACTTTTAAACTAAAAATAATTTAAATTTGTTTTTTATATATTTGATTACAAATTTTAAATTATAGTAATATAACCCAATTACTTGCTTTCAACTAATCAAAGGGTCATCATTACCATGTAAAAAGTAATTTAGTATTTAAAATAAAAATATTTTTTAACTGAATTCAAAACTCTGAGTGGGTCCACAAAAATATTAATTTACTTGTCTTCTTTCTTTTTTTGACATTTCTATATTGAACTAAGGAAAGCAGTATTTTTTTAAAAAATATTTACAATAAAAACAAGATAGGCGCCAAAGATGAGGTGAATGAGTATTGTGTAGTAACAAAAGCTTATGTAAATAAACATCAATTCTTCTTGCACCTGTTTCAATAATAAATATTTACGATTGTTTACGTCGGTAATTCTGAATCATAGGTCTGCATCTAGATTTAACAGTTGAGTCTCAAATTCCGTCCATTACCGTCAATACCAATGATCTATTAAACAAGAATAATAGAGTTTGACAAACAACAAGCCGGGCTCTACGCATATTCATAACCAAACACAAACAAAAAAAAATCATAATAAAATACATATTTACGTTCTTGTATGTAAACATTTTTTGCGAATTTTAGCATTTTGCCAGCATAGGTAATATACCAGAATTTCCAGATGCATATGTAAATAAGCGTGTGCGTATATGTAATTGAACAGCCTGAGGGTGGGCGACAGTGAGCGACTACTTGAAAACCGGCTGTACAAACAGGCGCACTCTCGCTCAATCGGTGGGCGCACACAACGAGGGCAGTTGAAGGTCGGTATGACGCGCGTCGTACAATTGCCAGAATTGCAGCGCTGTCGGCGACAATGGCAACGTTCTCAGTGTTAGACGTAGAATTTAGTACTCAAATTTGATTTGAAGACGCTTGCTAACATTTGCGAATTAGATTTAAGTGACTTGAGTTTGTCGCAGCGGCGCAAGAGCTTCACAGAAACATGTGTGCACAACATTCTATTGCATTTCTAATGTGGATAGGAAGTATTTTGTGGAAAGAAACGAGGTTGAATATTGTATGTAACGGTATAATTAAAATAACCGTTAATATTGTGCATCATTGCAAGCATTCAGCGCAGTCTCACAGGGATATTTGAAACTTTTTTTTCGAAAAATTTTCGTTTTTGAAATTGTTTTTTATTTTAAATTAATTGGAAGAATATTATATTTAAAAATGACGCAGCCAAAGGTAGCTCAACCGGTCAGCGCTTGCTCGTCTAGCGTTCATTGCCATTGACTACTGTTTTTGGAACATGTACCGGTTTTTGACAATATTGTATAAATGCAATTAATTATTTACGTATATGAGTACATAAATATATATATTTTTAACAGGTTAACAGCCTGAAATTCACGTGCTTACTTACAAAGTGTAAAAAGACATCAAATTTACAAGAATTGCTAGAAATCAATTTACTTAGCTAATTGATTTAGGAAACTTTTTGAAATAGAGAGTGGTGATGCGAAAGTAATTAATATTAATATAATGTATAACGACAAACTTAATATTGATAAATAATATTTTGTCAATCAAAGCGTAAAAAAATTCAAAATAATTCTCACATTTGAAATCTGAAAGCATATTTTTTAAAAAAGTAATCATTACTTTTTAAATACCTGGTAATTTACTATATTCTTTGATTAAGAATTACTTTTTAACTACTGTGCTCACTTGGCATACGTTTAAAATTCTTAAGAATATCAAAAAAAAGTAATGATTACTGGTAAATAGGTAACGTTTCAAAGTAATGATTACTTTTTGATTACTGTATTTACATGACACACATTTGAAATTTGGAGGAATATTGTAAAAAAATAACAATAATAATGATTACCTTTTTAAATACCAGTTAATTTATTATATTTTTTAAATAAGAATTACTTTTTAATTAATGTGCTCTCATGGCAAACGTTTTAAATTTTGAAGAATATAAAAAAGTAATGATTACTGGTAATTAGTAGTTTTTTGTAATGATTACTTTTTATTTACTGTGCTCGTATGGCACATATTTGAAATTTGAAAGAATATTATAAAATATTATACTGATTACTTATACTGATTACTTTTGAAATACCTGATAATTTATTAAATTTTTTAAATAATGATTACTTTTTAATTACCACATCACACACATTTCAAATTCGGGCGAATATTGAAGAACAAAATAATGGTTACTTTTAAATACCTGATAATTAATTACATTTTTAAAATAATGATTAATTTTTAAATACTGTGCTTTCAAGGCACTCGTTTATAGTTTTGAAAAATATCAAAAAACGTTATGATTACTCGTCATTAGATTATTATAATTATTTTTTAAATAATGATTACTTTTTAATTACTGGGTTTACATGACACACATTTGAAAATTTCCAAAATTTAAAAAAATATATATTAATAATTATTATTACTTTTTAAGTACCTGGTAATTATTAAATTTTTTTAATAATGATTACTTTTTAATTGCTCTGCTTATTACATTCAAAATTTCGAAGAATATCAAAACGAGTAATGATTACTCGATAAAAAAAAAAATTATAAAGCAATTTTTATTTGTATTTTTTACAAGAAGCACCCTAAATGACTACTTAATAAAACAGAGGAATACGTACTGCTTAAGAAACCTAGTGCGGATCTCTTACTATAGTTTCTGTATTTAGACTTTTCTAAATTGCTATTTTATAACAATTTAATTTTTACTAATTATAAATTATTTTCGCTTCCTTCGCAGGCGTAATCTTCGAATTCCTCTCAGTGCCAATCATTAAGGCTTTCTCCTCAGCCACAGCTATACTCGTAATCGAATCACAGATTAAGGTTATGTTGGGCGTCAAATATCTCGTGTCGGGTTTCATTGCCTCTGTAGCCACGCTGTTGCCTAGGCTACCAGAAACCAATGTTGGCGATCTTGTAATGGGTCTCTTTGCTGTTTGTTTTCTGCTCGGCGTTGCGGTAAGTAAAAGTTGATCTAAGCGAAATTTGTTATTTATTATTTACATTTAATTTATTTCTTTAGCAAATGGAAAAATTGGCGGATAATCCAAAGATGAATCCCAAATTGAGCACCGTGCTGCGTTACTTATCGTTCTCACGCAATACACTTGTGGTTATAATCACCGGCGCTGTTTCGTACATTTGGCTTAGCGAGAAAAACGCCGTACCGTATGCGCTGAGCTCCAACGCGCTCGCTGGATTACCCAACTTTACCATACCAGAATTCTCGGTGGTAACGCCCGAGGAAACATATACATTTTATGAAATGTTAGCCGAATTGAATGTGGGCATTATTGTTATACCCATCGTAGGCATACTTACGAACATCTCAATTGGCAAACTGAGTAAGTATCAGATATATGGTATAAGAAGTTCTCCCTCACCAAAAAAAAAAAAACAATCTTAATTAAAATCTGCTTTGAAAGGTTCCGACAACGTATTGCGCACTTTATGTGTCCTCACGTTCACTAAATAAAGGCTAGACTATCAGTGGTAATCATTATAAGTACTTGCATTAATAAAGTAGTCTAATTTCTCGTCTCTCTATAACTTTAAATGAGTATTTATGAGCTTAACACACTCAATCTGACTCAATAATTCTTAAGGCTTCATATATTTTACGTCATGATAGCTTTGTCGGATTTTTTTAAACTTCATACCAGCAAATTATTAACATAATTACTCAAAGTTGAAATCCAAATACAATGTATTTTATAAATAAAAAATGTAATTTCAATTTCAAAATTATGTAAATTTGTAATTTTATAGCCTAACTTTGAATATATGAAACAAAAACACCAAAAATTTGCTTTTTGAAAACAAATTGGAAAACTGGTACTTGAAAAGTAATTACTGAAAAAAATATTAATTTGGCAAATATTTTGAAAGGATTGTCTGTAAAATGCATTGAAAACAAAATTGTTTACTGCTAAATTATTAAATACATTTTTTATACACAAAAATATTTTCGTTTTCATGTAATTATTTGCATGAGTTAATTACTACCAAAACAATCAAAAACTCGTACTTGGCAATATTTAGATTTTTATTTTTTATTCTGATTTTCAATTAGGTATGCTAATCAAACGATTTTTCTTACATGTAATCATAACAAGCCAAGCTAACAATTATCTTACAATCAATGCTTGAGAATTAATGATTTATTGCTTGCAATTGCTAGCAACGTATGTAAATTCAAATGCTGTCAAAAATTCACTTGGCAAGCAGTCAATGTCCATAATCAAAAAAAAAAAAAAACATAATAATAATTAAACGATTCAAATACTTTCTTATTATTAATAAACAGTGATACCTCATATTTGTTGGCATGCTATGCATTATGTGTCAGCAACCACTTGCTTTACGTAATAATTGAATTCTTATTACTAAATGTATTATTAATTTGTTTGCGACTTTGAGTCTTATTCTTATGCATATTATTGTTTGTAAAATTTATTTCAGTGTGTTTTTTTTTCAAAAGTAATCAGAAAGTACTTGATTACATGTAATCATTACTTTTAGATTACAATACGTAATTGACCCAAATTGGCTTCTAGCAACTACATTATTGACATTAACATATAAAAATTCTATTTAGTATTTTTTTCTATGGTAATCATAAAGTACTCGAGTATAAATATAAAACAAAATAAGTTGTAGTTTGATTAAAAGTTCAAAAAGACTTTTTCGACTAACCAATATTTAAGACCTTGGTAAAATGTAATCATTACTTTTAGATTACAATACATAATTGATGCAAATTGGCTTCCAGCAACCATAGTACGAGTATTGATATTAATATGTAAACGTTATTTTTAGTGTTTTTTCTAAGGTAACCATAAAGTATTTGCTTACATGTAATCATTACTTTTAGATTACAATACATAATTGAAGCAAATTGGCTTCTGATATTAATATGTAAAAATTATATTTAGTTTTTATTTTTTCTATGGTAATCATAAACTACTTTATTATGTATGTATATGCAATCATTACTTTTGGATTACAATGCGTAATTGATGCAGATATTATATTTAAGACCTTTCGAGTGTCCTAAGCGTTAGTAATACTCAAACAATACACGATAAAAGCTATCACTATTTAAATAAACTAAGCTGCGCCGCTATCTGATTAAATATTTTATAGATACTTAAAAAAACTGCCAACGGCATTCTCCTAAATTTATAATACTATAAAAATTTGTTGTCTTTCTGAGAGCAAACAACCTTTTATAAATATTAATAAATAAAGATTACTTTTTAATTACTGTGCTTACATAACACACATGAAAATCGAAATATTAAAAAAAAATAATGATGATAATGAGGATTACTTTTTAAATACCTGGTAATTTATTAAATTTTTTACATTAGGAATACCTTTTAATTATTGTGATCACATGGAAAACCTTTAAATTTTTTAAGAATATCACAAAAAGTAATGATTACTTTTAATTCGTTTTTTTAAATAATGATTACATTTTGATTACTGTGCTCAAATAACGCACTTTTGATATTTAGAAGAAAATTGAAAAAAATAATAAGATTACTTTTTAAATACCTGGTAATTTATTACATTTTTACATAAGGAATAATTTTTAATTACTTTGATCACATGGCAAATTTTTGAAGAATATTAAAAAAAGTAATGATTACTCGTAATTAGGTAATTTTTTTTAATAATGAATACTTTTTGATTATTGTGCTCGAATGACGCACTTTTGATATTTGGAGGAAAATTTAATAAAAAATTATAACATGACTTCTTAAATACCTGGTAATTTATTTGATATTTCAAATAAGCATTACTTTTTAATTACTGCGCTCATATGATACACGTTTAATATTTTGAAGATTATCAAAAAAATTAATGATTACTCGTAATTAAACTATAATTACTTTTTAATTACTTTGACATAATTTTTTTTGCATTACTTTACAGCTCCTAAAGGCATGGTCGATGCTAATAAGGAATTGATTACAGTGGGTTTGTGTAATCTGGCGGGCTCCTGCGTACAATCTATGCCAGTGTCAGGCGCTTTCTCGCGCTATGCCATCAGTAATGGTTGTGGACTCAAAACGCCAATGGCCAACTTGTATTTAGGTAATTTACATTCCATTAATTTTCAAAACCATAATATCAAACTGATTACTTAAGCAAATATATGTTTTAATTACACAAATTAGGCGCTATTGTGCTGCTGGCGCTTGGCTTTCTCAGTCCCTACTTCAATTACATACCCGAATCAACGCTCGCCGCCATTTTAATGTGTTCCATTGTCACACTTTTGGACTTGAAGCTGCCCTGCCGCCTGTGGCGTGATGCCAAGCGCGATTTCTGTGTTTGGGTATTATGTTTCACCGTGTGCATACTGTGCGGCGTAGAAGTAGGACTCTTGGTCAGTATTATAGTGACGGTGCTGCATTTACTCTTCATGTGGGCGCATCCACAGATCTCGGTGAAAATTGAAGAGGTGCGTGAAGACATTTGAATCTCTATGTTATGTGCTTATTTTCATACAAATATTTGTTACTTTCTTTCTTCTTTCTTCTGTACTTTAGGTAAATGATCTGCAGTACATACGCATTACGCCCGTCGGCGTCATCTATTTCCCCGCCATCAATCATTTGCGCGCCAAAGTGATGAAGGCCTGCGAACGCGTCCACTTCAGTCTGCCGGTCGTCATGGACTGTCACAAGATCACCGGCATTGACTTCACCGCAGCGCAGGGTATCTCGAAGCTGCCCGACGATCTGTCACAGTCGGAAACGGGCGATGGACCATTGTTGGTCATACACCGGCTCGGCGCCGATAAACAGAAACTAATTCAAACTTCCGCCAAGCTGATATTCTGTGACGACGACGAGCGTTTGTGCGAAAGCATCACTCAAGAGTCGCTAAAGAATGGCAATGTGGTGTTAAAAGAACAAGAGAAATCTATAAATGGGGTGCTAAGTGAGACCCATTTAGATTTGCATTATTAAAGCGCGAAGACGAACAAGAAGTCCGGGACACACAGAGTGTACGCAAGCAAGTGGGTCTATGTGATAACTAGTGAAAATTAAAAGAGGAAAAATGCAATGAAAGTAAATAATAAGAATTGGGACAAATGCAAAACTTGCAAGACCAGCTGCATTCGGATGCAATGCGTCGTGAATGGTTGTATAATATTTATGTCATAGCTAGTTGCTAAGTGTTAGCTAGTGAATATATAATATGAAATGTGTGCCATTGTTGTTGTCGTCAACGTTTAGCCAGACCAGAGAGTATTCGAATGTTTGTGTGAACAAAAAAAACTACACAAATGTTCATTTAGTTGTAATTTCAGCGTAACAATAAAAATAACAATAGCAAAATATTAATATAAGCACATATATGTACATATGTATATAAATATAGTATATATTACAGTATTTGAAGATGAATAAGCAGAAAAAAATGTAAATAAATATACACAATTGTTATAAGAATACAAAAATGCTTAAACTTTATTTGTTTGGTTGCAATTACTTCATTAACGGTAATTGTTAATATGCGGAGTTGAAAGGCAAATATCTGCAAACGTTTAAGTCGCATCAAAATCGCTGGAAAATATTGATTTAGTGAGAAAAATTTCTAATATTGATAATATCCAAAAAAGGTAGCGTGAAATGCGAGAGCAAAAAATTGAACTCTGTTGCCACTAGAGATTTCCCGCTGGGGAATTCCGGTATGATTCAGTACATTAAGCACAAAAAATGATCGAATGTGAACAATTAAAATCCAGGATTTCATATTTTATTCCACGAAAAAGAAATAATATTGGTAGTCGAAAAAGTCTTTTCGTATTTCTAATCAAACTTCAACTTATTTTTTTTTTATATTTCTAATAATAAAAAAATAAGCGAATATGTCATGGTCCACTGTTTTTTGCCATTTTTCAGTGAGATTGGTATCACTGGAGACATACGACTGCAACGATATCTATTGACAAAATACGAAAAGACTTTTTCGACTAACCAATATATTGGATCTATAACTTTATATATAAGAGCGGTTGCCAAGAGATGGCGCAACTTGATTATTCTTCCATTGTGCGTTTTTTCAGTATCTTTCATTTATTTGAAGCGTTTTTTCAATCAAATATGTTAACCTTTGTGCCAGGAAAAGTGTTTTTGTCAGGAGTTCTTCTTCATTATTTTACATGACAAAAGGCTCAGTCGAAACACATTTTATTTTGATGGTGAACATGCTCTTACTGAGCAAACGTGCTAAAAGTGGTTTACACTATTAAAAGTGGTAATTTTGGCTTGAAAGACGAGGAAACTCCTGGACAACCAAAACAGTTTGAAGATTTGTAACTGGAAGCATAACTCGATAAAGATCGTTGCCACGTACTAGAAGAGCTCTCGGAGCCCTTGGCAGTCATTCAAGTAGCCATTTCAAAACCTTTAAAAGCAGTCAGATACATTCCAAACCAAGGAAATTGGGTGCCTTATGAATTGAAGCCGAAAGACGTTGAAAAACGAAAATTTACATGCAAATCTTCGCTTGAACGCTACAAATAGAAGGAGTCATTGTATCGGATTGTGACTGGTGATGATCACGGGATGCATTACGTTCAGGTGAAACCGAACATTTTATACTTGTACGACTCCTAAGGATTAGAGTTCCATAAATTACTTTAGACGAAACTTTATATTAAACAAGTCAAGAAGGCTAGGTCAAGTTTAGGCCTAATTTTATCCGTTTTAGCTCGAAAGCACTATTATGAGTAAAATACGCTCCTGCATTATACCCTGAACAGGGTAAATTTAGTTTGCCACCAAGTTTGTAACGCCCAGAAGGAAGCGTCGGAGACCCTATAAAGTATATGTATGTATAAATGATCAGTATGTTGAGCTGAGCCGATATCGGACCGCTATAACATATAGCTGCCATATAAACTGAACCATCGGAATCAAGTTCTTGAATGGAAAACTTTGGCATTTGACAATATATCTTCACAAAAGTTGACACAAATGATTTTCTATGACAATAATGTAATCTCCGAAGAAATTGTTCAGATCGGCTCACTATAGCATATAGTTGCCATAGAAACCGAACGATCTTAATCAAGGGCTTGTATGGGAAACTTTCGCATTTAACGTGGTATCTTCACGAAATTTGACACTCGGAAAAAATTGTTCATATCGGATTACTACAGCATATAGCTTCCATATAAACTGAAAACATAGTTACTAAAAGAAATGCACCTGGGAAGAGTATATTAGCTTCGATGCAGCCGAAGTTAACGTTTTCTCTTGTTTTTATTGAGATAACTCATGCTTTGGCTGTTGTATGAGGTATAAAGTCATCCGGATGTTTAAAAATCTTTACATTAAGCATATGGGAACTAAGGGAAATATGTAACCTATTCTACCCATTTTTGACACACAGACAAGCTATTATTCGGAAAGGATTCTGTCTGCATTTCATAATTATAAAGGCGTGGCTATAGTCCTATTTCATACATTTTCACACTATAATATACAAGAATGCTAGAAAAATGTTATATACCGAATTTGGCTGGAATCGGTCGAGCAGGTCTTAAGAGAGAGTATGTGAGTTTTTGGTCTTTTTACACCAGGTAGTATGAAGCCCTCTCATCTCGGGGATATGATTTAACGTCTCTGGCGTTTATAGTTATTGATTTATCACGCTTTTATGGTCGTAACAAGTTTCATCATGATATCTTAATTTTTACCCAAGTTGCGGACGAACAGACAGACAGTCACCCGGATTTCAACTCGTCTCATCATCTTCATCATTTATATATATGTATATCATGGCAATACTCGGCTTCACCGAAACCGATTCAAAACTTCTTGGAAAACAGGGGATGGGAAGTTTTACCTCATCAACTTTATAGACCAGTTCTTCCCCTCCTGACTAATTACGTGTGGTACAAAGCCTTCAAAGACGGTCGAAAGATCGTTGGAGATATGTGTATGTTATGGTGCTTGAAAATCGTCCGGCAAGTTTTTGAGAGACGGTAAGAGTGTTTGACATCTATTGCGAGACCGTTCGAATGATTTTTGTGGATATTTTCGGTCGTTCCGATAAAGTTTAATTTTTTTTTAAAGAGTACCGTAAACTGGCCTCTTCGGCATGTTCTTGATCGTACGAATTCCGATCCCACATTCATGGAGAGTATTATAACTGCCGATGGACAAGGGTTTATGGTTTGACATGCAAATAAGTCGAGAATTATCGGAATGGAGGGAAAAAAATTAGCCGAAAACAAAAAAATTAACCCAATACCGCTCAAAAATCAAGATACGTCAGGAATTTCCCTCCCTATGAAGGTCTTAAATCCTGGCCTTTTCTTCAATTTATCGATAGTATAACGATGAGCCAAAGTTTAGTCCTACAAAGAATATTGAATGTACTCTTCGTGCGGAAATCTATCTCATGTGTGATGAGTTATAAACGGCATGACTTACGCATTGCAGAAAAAGCTCGACCAAGTCCTTATCAAATTTAAAAACTGATATGTGTTACTAACTATAATCGAAAATATTCTTAGTAAACAAGTTTTAAAATAAAATTCGAACGCTAATTTAACGATCAATTAGAATAATTGAAACTTTTAATTGCTGGTAAATATTTCTCTCTGTTTAAGTCGCACACAATAGTTAAGCGACGTTAATTAGTTAAATACACCGTTATTATTAGCAAGTTGCAAATAGAAATGTCACTTTCAAATATCCAAGCGGAAGATTCTCACGATTTTTTACAGACAACCGTTATACTTACATACGTACAAATATGAGTATAAGTTACTATTTGCATACAAATATTTTATGACAACAACGGTATTTAACACATTTACATTGTGTTGCTAAATGCCAACCGATTGCTGTTTACAGACTGACATTTTGCAAAAAAGGAAATTAAAATGTCAATCTTGGAAAATGTCAATGTTGAAAATTTTCCACGGTTAGCAAATGAAATGGAAATCTACTCAATAACGTGCTTGTATATCAGCCGTCGATTTAGTAGAAGTAATAGAGGAAGGAATAGAGAATATGCCAAATTTTGGACTTTGTGGAATTACTCCGGGTTTTAAAATCTGAGCATTTATGACAGACTCTTCTCTATTACAACTGCCGTTAATAGATTGATATAATCGAAACTCGATTAATCGAACCTTAAAACCCGAAAACCGGCTAATTTGTATGCATACTTTCTCATTTCAGCTTTTCACAGCCATAAAGAGGTTTCATTTTATCTGACATCTCTAATATGACTACTCAAACTACAGATAAGTTCTGTCAGTTAGGCAAATATGAGCAAAGATTGACTATCATTCATTGTGTATTCTTATTTATTGGCGTAGACACAGCTTACGGTTATAGCCGAGTGTTGTAACAGCGGGCCAGACGTTCTTCCTTTGTCCTGTTTGGCGCCAATTGGAGATGTAACCAGATCTTTCTCCACTTGGCCTTTCCAATGGAGTAGAGGTCATCCTTTGTTTCTCTCGGCCAGTACTGTGTCCAATACTCTCAGAGCTGGAGTTTTTTCATCTATTCGGACGACATGACCTAGCCAGCGTAGCCGTTGTCTCTTAATTTGGTGAAATATGCCAATGTTGTCTATATCTCGCAGAGCTCATCATTCCACTGACTGCGGTATTCGCCGTTGCCAATACATAAAGGACAATAAATCTTCCGCAGAACCTTTCTCCTGAAAACTCGTATCATCCATGCCTCTGCACCATATAACAGTTCCTTCTAGACTTTGGTCTTTGCTCATCGAGAGAGAACATTAGTTCTCAATTGCCTACTCAGTCCGAAATACTACCTTTTGGCAAGAGTTGGTCTGTGTTGGCTTTTGAGGCTGACGTTGTTGTTGATGTTAATGCTGGTTTTAAGATGGACGAAATGATCTACAACTTGGAAGTTATGACTGTCAACAGTGACGTGGAAGGCAAGTCGCGACGACGATTTGTTTAATGATAGGAGATATTTCGTCTTTTTCTCGTTCATAAACAGATCCTTACGCTTCGCTTACTTATCCAGTCTGGAGAAAGCAGAAGAACCATTTCTAGAATACTCAGGCAAATTACACACGATTTCGCATGTTTAAAAATCGTGATTTACGATTAGATAATCTATATTCTCTCTTTGATCCAGAAAATGTCTGTTTTGGTAACCGGATCATATAAAGAAGGCCTATCAATTGACCAGCTTGGTCCTTTGATTTGATTCCGTTAGACTACTTTTTGTGGGACTGAAGGCAATGTTCTAATCTGAAATTTAGTTATTATAAGATGCAATTGGCCATAGTAATTTTAATAACTTCGTATGGATGATCTCTTTTGAGTAAATAATCGCAGTTTCTGATAAAATTTCTCGACCTCTCTAAGTTACCACTCAGATCAGATAGTCAACATAATTACTACTCAGTTTCCATTTCATTCTGGCTCATAAGATATCACATAACTACTCTTACATATAAAACTTATTGCATTCGCGCCCCATTCTCTTCATTATTTTGCTAATTATCCAAGAGTGGAACCAACAAAGAACAAATTACTCAGCTAAAAAGACTGACCTTTACAGTCTAACGGATGGCAAGTTGATTGACAAAAAGAGCTCAATAAGCCGGGAAGATTTTAATCAATGCTTAAATAAGTTTCTACTTAACATATGTACATTAGAGCGGCTCGATTTACTTGAAGCAAAAAAAAACGTAAAATCACGTTTGAGGGAAATGTTCTACGGACCACTCTGAACAACTTTGTCTAAGAGACTATTGGTCTTGAACCGGGTTTTTTCAGTTTTTGAAATATTTCCATGAAACTTAATACGTAGGTGCATTTTGATATTCTATTGATCATTTGTCGGAAACGGTTAGATCGGACAACTATATCACATATCTCCCATACAAGTTGCTATTCAGGCATTTTAAAGTTCGCCTTAAAAATTGTTGCCTCGAACCCTGTTTTAGACCTATGGTGCCTGAGGCAAAGCTATTCAGAAAGATCCGTAAAACATTTTCCGCCTATGCTATTTATAGATAAAAGTAAACCCGCTCTAATGTACATACATACATACATATATACTATCTTAAGTCATTAACAGCTATTTACAAGCTAAATTAGAAATCGATAGCTCACTAAATACACATGCATATAAATAACGGTGATAATGTAATGAAAGTCAGCATTGTACTGACGTGATGACAAAATTCATCGAACTTATGTATATATGTACATTGTAAAACAAATACTGCAGACAGTAGAACTTGTGCCCCTATTTACTAAGCGACAATTTTAGTCACACTCACGCGCATTAAAGCAAATTAAAGGGGACGTCATTGTACGGGACTCTCTTTTTTGGGTGTATTCAAGTGCCCAGAAGAAAACAGACTGCCCACCTCGCAATGTTACAATCGACCACAACACTTGCGGGATGGGATAGATACAGTAAGCTGAAGAGGGAAGCAGACAAACAAAGAGAGAAACCAAAATGCGTGAGTACGAAGAGCTTGACAAGCTGGCCGAAAGGGGTAAAGTTGGAAAATTCTACGAAAAGATGCGGCGACTAACAGAAGCTTTTAAGACTGGAATATACTCTTGTAGAACCTTAACAGGTGATCTAGTAACTGATGCCCAGAGCATACTGAAATTATGGAGGGAACACTTCTCCTGCTGAATGGCAGTGAAAGCATAACACCAGAAGTTGATGAACCCGACTCCCATATTGATGAGGATGGAGCAGACGTTCCATTGCCCGACCATGAAGGTGTTCGAATAGCAATTACCCGTCTAAAGAACAACAAAGCGGCGGAGACCAATTCATTGCCAGACGAGTTATTCATATACGGCGATGAAGAACTGATAAGGAGCATGCATCAGCTTCTTTGTAAAATGTGGTCGGATGAAAGTATGCCCAACAATTGAAATTTAAGAAACCACAACAAGGTATATCTTGGGATATGTTTCCTCAACATCGCATGTAAGGTTCTATGGAGCATATTGTGTGAAAGGTTAAGTTCACCATCAACAAACTTGATTAGAGATATTCACCATGCGCCAAATCTTGGAAAAGACTCTTGAAAAGAGGATCGAGACTCACCACCTCTTCGTGGATTTTAAATCTGTATTTAACAGCATGAAAAGCAGCTGCCTTTATGTCGCTATGTCTGAATTTGGTATCCCCGCAAACACTACCAAAAGATCCGTCAGGAAGGACCTCTCCGAGCTGTTCGATACCAAACGAGGTTTCAGACAAGACGACTCCCTATCGAACGACTTCTTCAACCAACTCCTGCAGAAACTAATTCGAGCTTCTATAAGAGTGCCGTTAGTGCTACTTTCACCAGACTGAATAAGGAAGCAAAGCAAATGTCATAACTTCGAAGTTGTAGATAATTTCGTCTATCTTGGAACCAGCATTAACACCAACCACAATGTCAGTCTCGAAATCCAACGCAGAATAACTTTTCCCAACAGGCGCTACTTCGGACTGAGTAGGCAATTGAAAAGTAAATTCTTATTCCTCTCTCGACGATGAAGACTATACTCTATAAGTCCCTTATTGTGACGATGGCAACATCTGCTGAATCGACGTTACGAGTTTTCGAGAGAAAGGTTCTTCGGAAGATTTATGGACCTTTGCGCATTGGCAACGGCGGATACCGCGGTCGATGGAACGACATAGTTCAGCGAATTAAAAGACAGCGGCTACGCTGGCTAGGTCATGTTGTCCGGATGGACGAAAACACTCCTGCTCTGAGAGTATTCGAGGAGCACCCGGCGGGAGGAAGAGGATCACCTCCACTTCGTTGAAAAGACCTGGAGGATAAAGATCTAACTATACTTGGAATCTCCAATTGGCACCAAACAGCGAATACGAAGAACGACTGGCGCGCTGCTGTAAACTCGGCTATAACCGCGTAAGCGGTGTCTACGCTAATAAAAAAGAAGCAGATACATTCCGTTTGCCACAAAGTTTGTAACATCCAGAAGAAAACGTCGGGCGCTCTATGAAATATGAATACATGTTTAGCAAGATGAGCTGAGTCGGACCGCTATAGTATATACTTACATAGCCGTCATGGAAACTGAATGATGGAAAACAAGTTCCTTCTTTTTTTATTTATGAACGGTAATATGGCTATGGTGCAACTAAACTTAACGTTTTTTATTTTTTTCCAAATATTGGTCATGGAATAATGTCCGCAAGACGGATTCCTGAGAGCAAGTTCACATTACGTCTTTTTGAGAATAAAAATATTGGAGGCCGGTGGATAAAGGTCAAAGACATAGAAATTGACCTACATATCTGACCTCAAAATATGTTCAGTTTACCTAAAACCAGCGCTTAAATAACCTAAAACACAATCTGATTTTTACTAAAAAAACTTCTAGGCTCCAATCTACAAAAGCAATCTCATAGAAAAACGAAACCAATTTCTTAGTGCTATAAATATCGAATGCTTCAAAAGTTAATTGAAAGTGAATGGTAAAAAACAATCATAAATGAACAAACAATTTCAATAAGTCTTTAACTCTTGTCGACAAACTTCTTATTGCCTTTAAAACAAACAAATATTTTTTTGTGCAAAACATATGTTTAATCGATATTAATAAGATAATAATTGCCTCAAAAGTATTTCAAAGGAAATAGCCATTTGCAAATTTAATAATCTTATCCAAACACTTGAAATGTCATATCTCACCTAAGAGATTTTTTCACGAAAATACATAAATAAATTATGATCCCTTTTTAATATGATTATGTGTATTTAACATTTAATGTACAATAGTTTATTGAAATTTGAACTCATTATCTTAGTAGCCACTTCCAACGGCTCCTCATATCTTAATGTGTACACAATTGACAGTTAGTTGACAAGTGGACGATCGCGTTCGGCAGATAAAGTTCGGCTAATGTGAAATGACAAATTTTAAATTATCTTTCATCTCTGTCAGCTATTCTCGGCTGAGTGGGTATAAATAAACGGTGACAACAGAAATGCGCCAAACAACACTTAAAAGGTAAATTAATGATAATAGTTGCTAATGAAATAAAATAAAAGCTAAACTCACTTCGTCTATAGACACCTATTTAAAGATAAAGACATTAATGAATGGTGAGAAATTTGTAAAGCTTTTCATAATTGTTCTTAATGAAAACGAATTGGGAATTTCTGTAGTTTTTTGTTATTCTCAAGAAATCATTTTCAAATTTATTATATATATGTATGTATGTATACTATATATAAGGAGCGTTCCAAAGTAAACAGGACTTTTTGAATCTAGCGCAATCTATATGTCGACTGGCGCGTTAGAATCTGCTATCGATTGTCCAGTGAGAGTTTCATGACATTTCATAGATTGGAAGTGAAGTTATTGCGTTTTAAGTGTCAGTATGTTGTTATTATCGGTCCGAAAATGCTAAGAATCCAACATTCGAAGGACATCATTATTTGACAAAAATCACATTTTAACCATTGACCTATCCCCGTATACACCTGATATGGCCCTACGCGACTTCTTCCTTTTCGGAAAAATGCATTTGTCCATTAAAGGAAATCGTTATGCCATTCTAAAGGCTTGCACCGGCATACTGGCGGCCATACCGGCCAAACCGGCCAACCAGCTAAAACACTCGTTCGACATATGTACATACTTTTGGACCGTGCAAAAGGCTGTATTGAAGCAGAAGGAGACTACTTTGAATAAAATAGTTTGATTTTGCTGAAAATACCATTTGTTCCGTTTGTTTGTTTTCATTAAAGTCTTGTTTACTTTGGAACGCTCCATGTAAAAAGCATATGGATCTCTTAAAATGAATGAAATGGATCTACATACATATATCTTTCAGGCACAAGTTCTAAAAAAATTAATACAATCCAGGTCAGATCTTATAACGAATTTTATACAGGATTACTAGCATTTTTACTTTTAAATAGGAGTATTTATTCATTTTTCTATTAAGGCTGCATTTTATTTTTTAATGCTAATTTTCGTGTGTAAGGCAAGTTTTATAAACCTTTATTATTTAATATAAGAACACTTAGGTAATCTGGTTTAATCCCTTAGACCAGGTGTATGTGGGCATTTTTTTTTTTTAATTTTACTTCAGGTTGACTTTCTACCGTGTACATCGATCAATATGTAATAGCTTAGCAAAATTGTCTAAACATATGACTATAAGTATATATTTCTTATATACATATGAAGCCGAAAATATGTGAAATTGGGCCACGAATTATACAAACAAGAACATGAAGTACATTTTTAAAAAGATATTCAAAAATAATTTCAAATTCGCATAAAAGTATGCTTGTATATTGTTACCTACCTTATAATCACAAATGTGTGGCAATATTAATGCACACAATTTACTGAAATTAACACGACAACAAAACTGAGCACTCGCGCACGTCCCGATTGACCATGACCAGCACGCTACTAATATAGTATAATACATACACACTTTTCTATAATTTACAACACTTTGCACCAATATTAACGAAAACTATCATCACAGCTATTAAAATGAACGATTTTAAAAGGAGACAACCAACACGGAACAGGAGCCCCGCTAATGAATGACTTTGCAAACCCTACTCTTTTCACTTTTTACTTTTAACTTCTCGCTTACATTTCACTTTCATAACACTCAAGAGATTTACGCATTAGAATTATTTTAATCAAAAAACGAGATATTTTTCACAATTAAGAAATTACGCACTGCACAAATTGACATAACTGAATATTCCGCAATTTCCGTTATAGATGGCGTCTGTAACAGCTAAATAAGTGTTGCCACCTGGCGGGCGTTAGCAAAATTAAATTGTGGACTTTATGTCATGAATACAGAATTCTACCAAAACAGCCTATTATAGCTAAATATAACGGGTGATTTTTTTGAGGTTAGGATTTTCATGCATTAGTATTTGACAGATCACGTGGGATTTCAGACATGGTGTCAAAGAGAAAGATGCTCAGTATGCTTTGACATTTCATCATGAATAGACTTGCTAACGAGCAACGCTTGCAAATCATTGAATTTTATTACCAAAATCAGTGTTCGGTTCGAAATGTGTTTCGCGCTTTACGTCCGATGAGCGATGAGGCTCATTTCTGGTTGAATGGCTACGTAAATAAGCAAAATTGCCGCATTTGGGGTGAAGAGCAACCAGAAGCCGTTCAAGAACTGCCCATGCATCCCGAAAAATGCACTGTTTGGTGTGGTTTGTACGCTGGTGGAATCATTGGACCGTATTTTTTCAAAGATGCTGTTGGACGCAACGTTACGGTGAATGGCGATGCTATCGTTCGATGCTAACAAACTTTTTGTTGCCAAAAATGGAAGAACTGAACTTGGTTGACATGTGGTTTCAACAAGATGGCGCTACATGCCACACAGCTCGCGATTCTATTGCCATTTTGAGGGAAAACTTCGGACAACAATTCATCTCAAGAAATGGACCCGTAAGTTGGCCACCAAGATCATGCGATTTAACGCCTTTAGACTATTTTTTGTGGGGCTACGTCAAGTCTAAAGTCTACAGAAATAAGCCAGCAACTATTCCAGCTTTGGAAGACAACATTTCCGAAGAAATTCGGGCTATTCCGGCCGAAATGCTCGAAAAAGTTGCCCAAAATTGGACTTTCCGAATGGACCACCTAAGACGCAGCCGCGGTCAACATTTAAATGAAATTATCTTCAAAAAGTAAATGTCATGAACCAATCTAACGTTTCAAATAAAGAACCGATGAGATTTTGCAAATTTTATGCGTTTTTTTTAAAAAAAAAGTTATCAAGCTCTTAAAAAATCACCCTTTATAACTGTAAAAATATATTTTTGTTCAAGTTCCTTTCAAAGACAGAAACCCAACAATTATCGGAGCTGTAATTTAAGTTCCACAAATCCCTTTATTTCTTCAAGCGGCAATATGGCAACATTTGTAGCTGTTTTCTAATTGCTCAGGTAGCACCACAGCTGATTCGCTGATAAGAATTTTCGTAAACAAGCAGCAGAAAAAGACGCACGAAAAAGTTCAAGACTCTCGTAAAAATTATGATGAGTGGCACAATTCATGGCTTAAGTTGGTTTCCACAATTTCCGGATAAGTTTGTGACATGGGGACAAGAAATAAAACTGTATGAACGCACACAACACGATGATAATCGGAGAAGTGAGTAGAAGCCGCAACGGACACTAAAAGTGCAATGGCGACGCAAAGCGTTCATTTCTGGATGGGAACTCAAATGTATTGCGATTAATCACTGCGTTTTTACTCCACAGGTGCGCTGCCAAACATTTCGGCCAATTTTTTGGCCACCGAAACACGCTATCAATATGCGCGTTGTGTGCAGCCTTCATACCACAAGAATCGCCCAATTATCGCTGTCGGCTTGGGTGATGGGAAAGTAGGCATATGTGATTTTCATGAAACTGTTGACAACAGCTGGGAGTTCAGTGAGTTGAGAAAAATTATTGAAAGTTTAAGGAAAATGTAATAATGCTAAATAATTGCAGCGCCACGCCAGCAACGCATGTGCCTTTGCTTAGCTTGGAATGAGTTGGACCATAATGTATTGGCCATAGGGCATGATCGACATCGCTCAGACTCGTGCATCACAATTTGGGACATAGAACGTGGTGTGCCCAAGGATTCTGGTAAGTTTGCGGCGTTTTGTCACAAAGTGCAATTGTTACTTTTAAGTGAGGTTAGTTAAAAAAGTGAGAATAATTATTAATATAATTTTTTAATTTTTAATTATACAGTTAGCTTCTTCGGGCACTCCGAATCTGCGCATTCAATGTGTTGGGACAAAAATCATCGTGTACTAATTGCCGGCGTTAGTCAGAAGCAAATAAAGCTCTTCGATTTGAAGCGTAAGTTACATTTTGTGATTTTAGAAATGCAATAACCGAATGTCTGTCTTACAGAGGGCAATACTACTTGTCAGTCCATACAAACAAAAATGGTGCATGGACTTGCGGTAGCACCAAATGGCAATTATCTATGCTCCTATTTAGACTCTGTTATTACACTATGGGACTTACGTGTGCTCGATCATCCACTGAAGATAATACAGTCAGGCAAAAATCATCTGCAACTCAGCTGGTGTCCAACACGGTAGATAAATTAGGAATTTATTTATTTATCACACTTAAAAAATTATTTTGTTTACTTACAGCACGAGCTTACTTACCTCGCTGCAGCGTGAGTCGCCCTTCATTACACTCTATGATATACGCAGTGTCGATGCGGAGAGTAGTCGTGAAGTGTACCACGTCAAGCGCCAATTGCAGCCTTTCCAAGCCAAATACTATACATCTAACAAACCACCATTGCTAACCTCACTTTCATGGCACAATACGGATTATGAGCGCGCTTTGCTGTTGTCGGAGCAAGGTTTTTCTCTCTTCTAGCAATTTATATGTGCCATTTAATAAATTAATGTATATTTTTTATTTACTAGGCAACATTTTGGAAATCCGCCTACCGCTCTCCCTACTCACCACCTATAGCAATCACAAGAAATTACCACTTCTGCCACAACGTCCATTAGCTATTGCAAATTCACCCATACGTCAAAATAGCAGTCAGAGTACTTCATCCTTAACCTCAACATCCATACTGAATTCGGCGCTTAATTTTGAAATTCTCGATCATAGTTTATCCAAAGAAGATTTGGTTGAGGAAACCTATCAACGTGCTTTGGCCGATTATGGCCTAAAAACTGACATGCACGTGGATAGTTTGCCTTTAACACCTTACCTAAAGAGCGTATGGCTGACACTCGGTAATTTATATAGAGAGGAACGTTTGACGGGGCTTAAAAGCGTATTGGGTATTAATTTGGGGCACACTTCGGAGGCGTTGATGGCCTCGTCACGCATTGAGTCGCATGTGCTGCAATGGCCGGATTTCATCAATTCTAATAATTTAGTGTGCTACAGGTGAGTTGTTGTTTTTTATACATTTATGTGCAGATTTTAGTCTTAAAATGTTTACGATGGCTTTTGCAGGAGTGAGCAGCGTGACATTGCGCTGAAACTCTGTGGCTGGGTTTTCGAGCAGGATTTGGAGCGTTTCGTCAATGGTCTCTGCGATAATAAGGTGAGTTGTGTGTGTGCATAACCTCAAAAAAAATCCATTTCACTTGCAATTTCATTGCAGGAATTCAGTCGCGCTGCGATGATTTGCGTTTTCCATCTAAAAATCGTGTTCGCTTGTGATATACTCTCAAAAGCGGCCGATCTCTCACGTAATTCCAAGGATCCACACGATGCCAGCATGTTTCGCATAGCTGCGATTGCTTTGTCCAGCTTCAATGCGGACCGTTGCAATTCCACGTGGCGCAATCAACGCTCGAATGCGAATAAACAAATACAGGATGCCCATTTGCGTGCGATATTCTCCTTTCTCACCACCGAAAATGATAATTTCGATGCCGTGTTGGTAGGTTGCACAAAAGAAAGAAAAACAGTTGGAATGTTAGTTAAAAATGTTAAAAATATTCTCTCTTGCAGACCGAAGACGGCATCTCGCTCGCAGATCGCGTCGCCTTCGCTTGCAAATACTTGTCGGAGAGCAAACTTTCCGACTATGTAAAGCAGCTGATACAGAAATCTATTGAGAATGGTGACTTAAATGGTTTGCTGCTCACTGGCGAATCGTTGGATGGCATCAATATTCTACAAGCTTATTTGGATGCCACCTCAGATGTGCAAACTGTTGCGCTGATAGCGGTTAATTACTTCCATCGCGAGCATTTTACCGATAATCGCATACAGTACTGGATTAGTAGGTAAAGCGTTTGCTGGTCTCCTTATAGAAATCTGATTATTATAAATATTTATTTCAACAGTTATCTAGATGACTTGAACTCATGGGGCTTGTGGGAGAAACGCGCCGAATTGGATATAAAAATTGAAAATTTGCGCACCGGCAAACGCGCCACACGCAGTGTCTATCTCTCCTGCAACTTTTGTGGCAAATCGGTCTCGAACGCTCTGCAGGAGGATGCGCGCATGCGCAGCGCTACATCGAATGTGAATAAGGTTAGCGCAAGCGTTCAATAAACACCCCTCATTATGACACACAGTTGTTCTCTTTGCTTTTACTTAGCTCTCCAGCTGCCCCAGCTGTCGTAAACCCCTGCCGCGCTGCTCTCTCTGCCTACTACACATGGGCACCACGCTCAATATTACGCTACCCAGCGATTCCACACATGAAAGTCTTGGCTGGCAATCAAAACCGTTCTCCAAGTGGTTCTCTTGGTGTCAAACCTGCCGTCATGGCGGTCACACCGAGCACATGATGCAGTGGTTCAAGTAAGTCCAATTTCAATAATATCTTTGTATATCGTAATGTTTCCACTATGTATATTGTATATATTGCGCAGACAAAACTCCGAGTGCCCGGTGAGCTCCTGTACTTGTCGTTGCTTTGATATGGACGGCACCATACCCAATGACATAACCGACTATTCGTAGCTTTAACAATGAGTTTGACTCAAATATTTATGCGAGTGCTTAGAACTCCATGTAAATTCTTTAATTAGTTTTAAGTTTATATGAAAATGTAATGAAAGTTATAAATGTTTTTTAAGTTTGGCAGAAAATTGTTTAAAAAAAATCTCATTCAATCATTCCCTAACCTTACTTCACGTATCATTTGTATATCAGCTCTGTTCCTACTACATCTCCAACTCTTTTTACCGTTTTTACGACATTTATGTTTCATTTTACATTTTTATTTCATTTTACATATTCCTTTTCGTCTCATGCGCCTCATTATCTTACAGTTCCTTTAACCTTGTTTTACAATTAAGCTAAGTATGCGGCACTTGAAAGCTAAATTACCGTTAAAAATTGAATAAATGGCATTTCTACTTTTAAGTAGCTTAAACAGTTATTGCTGCGGCTACCTTACAGCTGCTAGGTTTCTTTTTATTATGGGTGTGTAAAAGCGGTTCATTACGGCGCTTGACTCTCACATGGGAAAATACACATAAATGAAAAGTAATTTGTTTTGTGCTTTGTGCCTTGCTTTAGCACTCCTTGCGCCGTCTAAGCGGTTTTCAATTAGCTTTTGTGTCTTTCCAATTTTATTTTTCGCTATTCTTCAATTATTTGATTCGGTATTTATTTACTTCGGTACAATTGAAATTTTCTCATTTCGCTTTTTTATGCTGTCGCTGATTTACGGTAGTTGTTAAAGCGTAATTATTGGCTTTTTTCTTCTTCTTACTTTCTTGAAATGTAAAAACATGGTAAAAGTGGATATTTTGTGGCTAATGGGCTGTTCACACCAGGGTTGCAAATGATGTATTAAAAAGTTATGGAACTCGTATATAAATAATTTCGAATTTCCAATCCTAAAATTAAAATTTTTAAACAGCCCGGGGTTCTTTGGTGATGGCAACTGGGTGCTCTTCGCTTCTTGTTTCGCGCATACTGCTTGTGTAGCTGGAGTTTCTCTTAAAGCTGTCTTTTCTCAGTTTGTTCCGGAGTAGTACTTACTGTAGGGGATCTAAGTATCCTATTACTCCTACGGAAGACGGTCTCGTATTCCTTTCTTGACCATCTATGTTTTGTTGAATTTTCTCTTGTTGTTCTTTCTGTTATTGTTGTTGTGTTTTCTTTTGCTGTTCTTTCTGTTGTTATTTTTTTCTGTTGTTGTTTTTTCTGTTGTTGCATTTTTCGATGTTATTTTTTCTATTGTTGTTCTTTCAGTTGTTGTGGTTCTTTTTGTTGTTGTTGTTTTGCTGCAATGGGTTTCCGTTTCAAGCCGCCATCTCCGCGCGTTATAAAAGTTCCCCTCAAGGAATCCCGTGGTTATCTATGCAAGCAGGAATCCACGCGAGGGTTGACATAAGTCCTTATGAGAGCTTATATTCAGAACCAACTTCGGGCACTAATCTGAAAGTTCGTATCAACTGAAGCTGTACTTCCAAAAATATGGCGATGTGCATTGAATGCACTTGAAGACCTTTCAGGGTTTTAAGGTGAGAAAAGTATTGGCCTAAGAGCCATTTTGGTGAGCTGTCACTTTTTCCTACTGAGGTGACAAAATGCTGCTCTCACCAGCCCTTTCTCATAACTGATCCATCCGAGTTTTCAGTACACCATAATCAGAATCTTAGTGGCTTCGATTCTGATGGGTCCTTGCCCAGGGTTTTCGTCGACGTCTGTGCTGTGTGATCCCATGTCGCTTGATTGATGCTTCCTTCCCGTGGGTAGGTTTTCCCTCGGTGCAATCCCGGTGAGTATTGTGGATGCTTATTTAAAGGCGGCATCTGTTTGCCTCTTCTCCGGAGGTTCATTGGGGCATGAGGCATTTATGAGCCAAGTCCTCCTAAAAATTAAAAATTTAAAATATTATATTTTATGTTTTTTTATTAAATTTAATTTTCGTCTAGTTTAAACCAAATGTCGTCAAGACCGCGGCTTCCATTTCAGGCATCAAATAGTCGATTATCATGGCGCGATAACGGTCGCCATTAACGGTTACATTCTCAAATGCCCGATTTTTGAAGAAATATTGACCGATGATTCCACCAGCCCACAAACCACACTAAACTGTTGTTTTTTTCTAGAGGTAACGGCAGCCCTTGAATCTCTGCAGGCTGCTCTTCGTCCCATATGCGACAATTTGCTTGTTTATATACCCAGTGAGCCAGAAATAGGCCTCATCACTGAACAAAATTTGGCTCGAACACGTCAGATCTTCTTCTACCGGCTTCAGTTCTTGCACAAGCTGTATTTTAAAGTTTTCAATTTAAGATCTCCACCTAAAATGCGGCATACGTCCAACCGCGTTGCTGCGAACGACGCCGATTCGACTCTCCACGGTTCATTTAGACTCTCACCTACCTGCTGGACATGGTCTATTCGGTCGAATATTATCCAATAATGAATGCTGGGTCTCAAGATAAGAAGATAGAAGACCTTAATCGAAAACACTTATCCTCAAACTTTTCAGTAGAGGCAACAATATACAGAGTCGTTAGTCGATAGAGAGTGAAAATACACTTCACTCACCTCTTAAAGAAAGTTCTGTTCCCCATACAGCGTTTTCTAGGAATATTTCCTGTTAGGAAGGTTCATTGAATTTACTCTACATAACCTCAGTACACAACCCTAACTAGGAAGGGGAAATGTAAAATAATTAAAAATACTTATAATTGTTGTTATTATAGTTCTAGCAATACAACTATAGACTAATCGCTAAAAAGGTTTTCAGAATTTCTACTTTAGAGACAACACCTTTTACATGGCTTTGTGTAAGACGGTTTCTGAACCATTTACTGTCAACG
This sequence comes from Bactrocera zonata, assembly GCA_037783105.1. Lineage (NCBI taxonomy): Eukaryota > Metazoa > Arthropoda > Insecta > Diptera > Tephritidae > Bactrocera > Bactrocera zonata. The sequence continues at coordinate 31,570 of JBAWJQ010000296.1, read as the reverse complement.
TAGCTGCCACTAGAGACTTTCATAAGTACGATTAAAGAGAGGTGGGAAGAAACTTCATTTTTAGAAGTACTTCTGTGCCTTTTTGAGACAAGAAATGCTGTAAACATTCCATGTTTCCATCATAAAGCCCTATACCTTAACGTTAGCTAGAGGTGTATATTTTACTAATTTTGTTAATAAATTAAACTCAGTAAATTATTATTCACAAGTTATTTATTCACACCATTATTCGCAGTCATTAAGCTTCTTAAGTCTTCAATCATATTCGTACATAATATACATATGTATGTATATACTATATGTGTATGTTGTTGCTCCATAGTTGATAAACAGCCAGAGACTGAACGCATACCCTCTCCACAAAAAGAGGTGGAGCTAAGCGACTAGCTTCTCGCTTAAGAGAGTGAACACAGAGAGTCGCTGGCTTTTACATTCAAACACCTTAACAAGTCAATACGACTTTATATATTGATATATACATACATACAAATGCATATAACTTTCTAATTGGAGATACAAAAATATTTCGCTTTGGTAAGCTTTTAAAATATAGATCTCTTATAATAAAATTTTTTTGTCGGGTAGAAATACTTGTTTTTACAACAAAGTGCTATTTTTGCAACAATGTGGTTAACTATATTACTAAAATGTCGAGTGTAAAATCATTGGTGCTAATAATTGCTAAACGTTCATATATGTTTCTGGCTTCTCTTACACTTGTTCGAGTTTTAATTAAGATATACATCGTTGATATCTGGGTATTGCAGTTGTATTTCCGATAGCAAACATTATCAAGCCGAATTGCATGAAACAAGGTGATAGTGCTACTAAGAAGCAATCTTGTTCATCGTGTTCATGATTGCCTACTTTTAATACACGAGGGTTGTTTGATAGAACAATAACTTTTTTTTTATGCCTAAAAAAATATTTAAAAACTTTCAAAATTAAAACTAAATGTCATTTAGTTTTAAAAATATCAGTTACATTTTAGATAGGTGGCAACTCTCCTTGAAATGTGTCGATGGCCAGTCATATTTTGTGTGCGATAATATTAGGTAATATTAATATTATATTAATGTTTACAATTAATTAAAAAAAATTTAAATCAAAATTTCGAAACAGGTGGCAACTCTTCCAAAAAATTTTAGGCGAAAAAATACCTTGCACCCTATCGGTCACGCCCTTATCGTATTACTTCAATTGTTATATAAATTTAGTTGCATAAATTATTTAAGAACGGTGGCAACCATATAAAATTTTTTTTGGCGAAAAAATTCCTAAACCCTATCGGACATACCCTTATTGTATTACCTCAATTATTATATACATTTAATTAAATAAACTCAACTAAAAAAAGGTAGCAACCCTATAATTTCAAAGCAGATGGCAACTCTTCTAAAAAATTGTTTGGCGAAAAAAATTTCTTAAACTCAACTCAACTACCTCAAAATACTATATAAATTTTATTAAATAAACTATTTGAAAAAGGTGGCAACCCTATAATTTCAAAGCAGGTGGAAACTCTTCCAAAAAGTTGTTTGGCGAAAAAACTTTCTTAAACTCAACTCAACTACCTCAAAATACTATATAAATTTAATTAAATTTGGTGGCAACCCTATAATTTCAAAGCAGGTGGCAACTCTTCTAAAAAGTTCTTTGGCGAAAAAGTTTCTTAAACCCTTATTATACTACCTCAATTTTTATATAAATTTAATTAAATAAATTATTTAAAAAATTTGGTAACCCTCTAAGAAATCATCTAAAAAAGAAGGTAGCAAATATTAAAAAAAAATTCCTGGCGAAAATAATTCTTAAACTCAATCGGTCATGCCCTTACTGTATTACTTTAATTATTATGTGTATACATAAATTAAATTGCAAAAATTTTGCATGATACAGACACCTACATATTTTGAAGTTCTTATAAAACTTGGATGAAAAAGTTGAACCTCTTTAATTTAAACAAAATGAGCAAAAATATTATTGCATTGAAGATTCACTGTCTCATTAAACAGTTCTTGCACTTTTATAATATTATGTGCCCAAAAAATAAGGTGACATTGTATTTATTTTGAAAATTCTTTATTTATTCTTCCAAATCAATTTCATCCCCTTCAAAGTAATCCCCTCCCGATGCAATGCACTTATGCCAACGGATTTTCCAATCTTCGAAACACTGGTTGTAGTCACTTTCCGGGATGGTCTTCGGTTCCGTCTTCGCTGCGGCTTGAATCTCCTCTATCGTATAAAAACGGTGTCCCCGGAGCGGTCTTTTGAGCTTGGTGAACAGCCAGAAGTCGCACGGCGCCAGATCAGGTGAATACGGTGGTTGCGGAACGATATGGGTTGAGTTTTTGGCGAAATGATCACGAATTACGAGGGCAGTATGGGATGGTGCATTATCATGGTGTAAAAACCAAGAATTGTCTTTCCACAATTCCGGCCTTTTTAGGCGGATAGCGTTACGCAAACGACGCATAACATTCAAATAATATTCCTTCCTTGAGCTTTTCGATATGTCAACTTCATCAGAAAGGTCTATAATTGTTAATCGACGGTTTTTCTACACCAAATCTTTGATTTGTTGAACGTAAGTATCGTCGGTTGAGGTTGATGGTCGCCCTGGACGCTCTTCGTCTTCGACACGTTCACGGCCGGCTTGGAACTCACTATACCACTTGTAAACATTTTGTTTAGACATAGCCTCATCACCAAAGGCTTTCTGCACCATCCTCAACTCAATCCAAATCCTTCGACGCGCCCAGTTTAAATTCAAATGTCACCTTATTTTTTGGGCACAGAGTATATGATACCGTTACTCACTCTTATCTTTTTTACTTTTCCTTTATCTGTTTTGTTATTTCCCAAAAGTCGATGCTGATAAAGTCCCGACAATTGAGCGGCATACTCAATTTGTCGTCAATTATTTGTGTGTGTTTATGCATTGTAATGATTTTCATTTCATTTTCACTAAATAAACTATGGACCAGTTGGTGCTTTTACTTACGTAGAGAATTTTAGTTCGAACCTAGACAGTAAGACAGCTGGTATAGTACATTGCATTTTATTTAGGAGAGTTCTCCAATTTTTACCAAAAATCTTGGTAGATTGTCTTTAAATTGATTTATTATAATAAAGTAATAATATTTCCTCTAATTTTTTTAATTTTGTTATCTGGAAACTACGATAAATACCAACAAAATAAATAATCACGGACAGAATATGATTTCCTCTTCTCAATTAAAAATTATACCCCTTCTCTGCACTTTAGAAAAACAAAAAAATATTATTTGACCAAAAGAAGTTAAAAAGGAGATTTAGAACTTTTTCCAGTGCTCGAGAAGTCCAAGGAAAAGCGAGTATAGACCGTATAACTAAGTAACCATACAACTGCCAATATTTCAAACGACTTCAAAAAATGTTTTATTGTCTAAAATTATAACAATCAAATATACTATACAAGGTCTGTCGCAAAAGAAACAGAACTTTTTAAATATAACTGTTTCTGCTGGCGCCACCTAATGGTGGGTATATGAAATAAAAAGTCTGATCTCTTGTTGACATTTCGTAAAAATTTTAAGACAATTGGATAACTACAATCGATGTTATCGATCAAAAAGTGACAGCAGCTTTTGGTCAAAGGGCAAATATTAAATTTTGTTTTAGGAAAACGTTTACTGAAACGTTTCAAATGATGAAAAAAGTTTATGGTGATCAGTGCCTATCCCGTAGTAATGTGCATGAGTGGCTTAAGCGATTCCAAGAAGGTCGTGAGGACCTCTGTGACGATCAGAAGTCACCGAAAAAAAGTCGTTTTCAGAAGACAATGCTGATTTGTTTTTACGATTACGAGGGTTTTGTACACCGAGAGTTCGTTCCACCTAGCCAAACGATTAATGCTGTGTTTTACCTTGGTGTTATGAAGCGTCTTTTGTCACGCATTCGTCGTGCTCGACCACAATACCGTGAGGCAGGGTCCTGGCGCCTGTTACACGATAATGCACCGTGTCATCGGTCGACGCTTGTCACTGATTTTTTGACAAAAAAACTCCATATTAACCATTAATCACTCACCCTACTCACCTGATCTGGCGCCCTGTGATTTTTACCCATTTGGAAAACTTCATTTGCCTATGAAAAGACACTGGTTTCAGCACATTTCCGCTATCCAAAAGGCGACGACCGATATTCTCAAGAGCATACCGAAAAATGACCTTAAACACTCATTTGAAATGCTAATTGACCGAGCTAAACGCTGTATCGAGGCACAAGGAAACTACTTTGCATAAAAATTATAACTTTTGAAAAATATTAATTTTTGGTTGTTTTTTTTTTTTTAACAGTCCTGTTTCTTTTGCGACAGACCTTGTATATATAGAACACTAGTAGGTCCGGCATTGAGTGGTTTATAAGAGTCTTACCTATATTTTCTGAAGGCATATTGTCTTTATAAAACTTGACTGGTTGTTTACTTGGACGAATAGTGGAAGGGAATGGAAAAATTTTGGACCCCTAAACCCCGTATCTCCAGGTGAACTCCGAAAATGGAGTCTAGCGGTGTGAAATTTTTCTGCTTAAAATTATCTCGAAACCAGATAACTAAAAAACAAAAATATTCAGTCGAAAAAGTCCTTTTGTATTTCTAATCAAAATTTAAAAATATAGCGAATTTCTTCGTTATTTTTACTCGTTTTGGAGCCAATGTAACGTTTTTTCAACTTCTCCAAATTTATTTTCTTTTTTGGATAAATGAAGCTTAATATTTCACCTTTCCAACACTATAAAGAATGACACAATGTGATCGGTAGCACTGGAGATACACTAATGCAGCGACATCTATTGACAAAATACGAAAACACTTTTTCGACTACCCAATATTAACTATTGATTAACGCAGATAATGATCGAAATACTAGCCAAATTTTGGTTTTTGACAAAATAACGCGGCTTTCCAAAAAATACGTACCAAACGAAATTATTATGAAATTATAAAAAATCGTATTCCCGATCGATCGGTGCAACCGTTTCGGAAAAATTGTTCTTCACGACTATGAAAACAAAATTTGGAGAAAAAGGCCTTTAAAGTGTTTTTGTCCGATTTCGAAGGTACAAAATTCTTACAAACATACCCATAACTCCGAAACAATTTGCCGGTTCAAATTCAAATTTGAATTTGGTTGTTCGATTAACCACTTTCCAATGTTTTACTGCTTCCAAGACTCTAACATTCTAATAACCGAACCTTGTTCGCAAAATACCGTTTATGGGATAGGTTGTCTCACTTAGTCCCGAACTCTGCAGAAATTAGAGATCGTACGACTTTTCGACAATCCATGTATGGGGTTTTCCAACCAAAGATGTGGCGGATGACGTCAAAATCAAAATCAAACACTTCCCCATTTCGAGCTACTTTATAGCCTCAAAGTGGGTCGAACTGCACAAACAAATTTAATATTCTCCATAACAAATTTGACTGATTTCCACCATTCCCAGCGATTTTTCATATATTTTGATTAGCTAAAGTTCCACACTAAGCCGGTTTAGCATTCACGCATTTGGTTAATTAACAACTTTCCTGTTTGTGTTAATTCGAGGTGGGTGTTCCTTTTCCGTCAATCTCTAAACATGATTTGCGCATTTTCATTTACAAATTAATTAAATCAGTGAACAAAAAAAAACTCGAATACTAACGAGGTTCAAGCGCAGAGAACATACACACACACACACTCACTCATCTAAAACTGTTTAGCGCATGCGCGCAGGTCCTCCATGGGCTACTTTTAATTTAAACTCCATGTGATGAGGTAATTTTTCATCGCCACTAAACGAGTGCACACGAGAGACCCTTGAAGTGCCATGTGAAGCGTGCAACAAGCTCTTACGTATGCACATACATACATAAATTTGTCGGAGGTGTGCGCGCTTGTCGGTCGTCCACTTATGAATTTTTGATAAACCTGTTCACAAATTAAATTTAGCTTCCAATGGTTGCGAAAGTGCCAAGCATGTACACTTACTAGACTGCGGCAGTGAAATGCACTTCGGCGCTGGGAAACCTCCACTGTCGAGTCGGCAATCCATCCACACCTTCTCAACGGCAGCCAACATCCATCAGCGGTTGGTCCATCATTTAGCCGCTTGGCTGTTAACTGTTAGCTTGGCTTGGCCATATCAACAAATTGCACAGTTTATTAAATTCATCGTAGTAATTCATCTTTGCTCATCAAGCTGATTTGTTGATCGCAATGCGGAGATCACCGGTGTTGCCTATGTTCATCGCCAGTTATGCTGATCGGATGTAATGAGGTGAAAGCGTACAGCTTACTGGTCTTTAGACCGCGCTGTGACTGCAACGCAGTGGGAGACGACTTTGTTGTTGTTATTATCGTAATTGTTGTTGTTGATTTGGAACTGTGTGGTCATTTGTGTCCATTAAACACGATAAACTTATGGAAATTCTTTATTCTATGGGAATAGATGACAAAGAGATTCGTTGCATAAGAAATCTTTATTGGCAACAAACTGCCCATGTAAGCATCAATGGTGATATAACCGAAGAAATATCTATTTCACGAGGTGTAAGACAAGGATGCATTCTGTCACCCTTGTTATTTAACATATATTCGGAAGTAATATTTCAAGAATCGGTAAGCAGTATTGATGAAGGTGTAAAAGTGAATGGTATTTTCATAAATAATATACGCTATGCAGATGACACAACACTTATAGCCGATAGCTTGATGGGATTACAAGAACTTGTAAACCGAGTTAACTTACGTAGTGACGAATATGGCCTACGCATTAACATAAACAAGACGAAGTATATGATTATTAGTAGGAAAAACATATACAATGACACACACCTCATGATTAATAATAGTCCCATAGAAAGAGTCAAAAATTTCAAGTACCTTGGTTGTCAGATCAATGAAAGTTGGGATTGTTCAAAAGAAATAAAATGTCGAATCGAAATTGCTCGCACAACTTTTCTCAAATACAAAAATATATTATGTAGCCATGACCTCACCATCACAACCAAAATACGTTTTTTAAAATGCTATGTTTGGTCAGTGCTTCTCTATGCGATGGAAACGTGGACTCTAAAAATCACAGATATGAACAAGCTAGAGTCCTTCGAGCTATGGCTTATTAGAAGAATCCTAAAAATTCCATGGACAGATAGAGCTACAAACAGTGAAGTCTTGAGAAGAGTGAACCGCAATAGAGAGTTGTTAAAGACTATAAAACAAAGAAAAGCAGCCTACCTAGGACATATTATGAGGCACTCTAAGTATGAGCTTCTACAAATAATTATCCAAGGAAAAATTGAAGGAAAGCGGGGACTTGGCCGTAAACAACTTTCATGGCTTCGAAACATTCGACAATGGACAGGAATCCAGAACGTGGGCAACCTTATAGATGTGGCGAGAGATAGAGAGAAATATGCTGCGATAATTCAAAATCTGTGATTTTTTTTATTTTTATTGTTTTTTTTTTATATACAATAGATATATGTATTTAATATGTAAACATTACATTATTATATTATTATTAAGTTTATTAATATTGTACATATTATTAATTGTTATATGATCACCAATATTCGAATACGAATTGGCAAATAAAGAAGAAGAAGGTCATTTGTGCGAGAGACCGCCAAAGACGTTGGGAGTACATGGCTGGTGCCGAGGATAATGCCCAACAGGGAACCGGAGGTTTCGGTACTTTGGATGTTGGCTCCATGGTATAAATGTTTTTCATTGTGATCAATTTGTTGAGAACCAAAATCGCTTCCTCGATGTATGGACACTTTTCTGTGCTTCTTCGACAATCGAGTTTGATCTCTTTACGATCCTAAATTTCTCGTTCTTAAATTTCGGAATACGCCTTTATTCTTTCATATGTGGGAATCATAGGGCACTAGTAATTATTTAAACGCATACGTAGACAGAAGGACGTAAATTCCGAAAAAATTCTCTTTAAAGTCCATCTCCTGACAGAAAATCTCTCGGTTCGAGACAGTTTTCTCGAAAACTTCTACGTTTTGACCGAAGGGTCTAAGCCAAAATTCGGTGATACACGGATTATAGCGTCTCTCCTACTTTTCGATACCATTTTTGTCAGTCAGTTTCGGCCATCAGCTCTTCAGTCGATGACATTTTCTTTCCAAGGCGCATTCTTTTGAGATCTGGGAACGGGCAATAGTCGCTGGCAGTCAGATCTAGGGATAACGGTGGATACGGAAGCAATTCGAAATCCAATTCAAGGATTTTTGACACATTTTGCAGCTGACTGTTGCATTTTCCCATGCTTTGGAGCGGTTTCAGCGTGCGTAATTCACTCGAATGACTGTTAATTGGACTTCGGAATGAAATTATGGAACCGTGTTTCATCCATTGTCACATATCGTCGCAAAAGCTCGGGTTCATTATTCTGGAACATCTCCAAAATCTGCTCCGAATCACCAACTCTTCATTGTTTTTGGTTAAGAGTGAGTTCGCGCAGTACCCACTCTGCACAGAACTTTCTCATACCCAAATATTCGTGAATGATATGATGTATACGTTCAGGTGATACCTTTAGAGTACCCTATTTCGAACTGCTTCACTTTACGATCAGCCAAAATTATTTTGTGGACTTTTTGGATGTTTTCGGTAACAACATCTTTTGGGTGTGCGAAGCATTCACCGTCTTCGGTGCCCATTTCATCACGTCTAAACTTAGTTTATCAATCCTTGATGGTTGGTTTTCCAAGTTTTTGCTTGCTTTTTGGTACTACTACTTGAAGGAATTAACAGCTTTTAATGCTAGATCTTAAGATTTTTTTAGTATAGCGCAGAAAACTTGCCTGATGCAAATTGGAGAAATGCTGCCGAGTTGACAGTCCTTGGTCGGATAAAAATCCGATCCGTTCCAGTTACTTAGACCCGATAGACGTGGGAACGGGCCTGATCTGGTCTGATATACCCGGTTAACCAATTGGCAACCGAATACTCAATTGTCATTTCCTGGCGTTCCGGTTACATTCGACTGATATGGAAACGGGATTTATTTACGGCGACTATATTAGTTTCTAGCATTTTGAGCCAACTAACCTTGAAAACTGGTTTTGCGGTTAGTTCAGGAGGTTAGGATGCTCAAGTTAACTAATGATATCCTTCTGTGTAAAGTCAATTCCTTTCAAGGAACATCAAGAAACATATTTTCTTCAGAACTCTTGTCTTCAAAGCTCAAGAATATTATAATTTTCCTATCGTTAGCTTTGTTGTAATCCCTTAAATTGAACCTAATTGTTTGCTGGGTTAGATACCGACTTCATGTCTATAAGGCAAGCTTAAATGCCTCGGCCACAAATATTTTATGAGCATGCGTTGTGCAGAAGCCAAGTTCTTGCCGGTTAATGAAATTTATTACCCACACGATGCGGTAGTCACAAACAAAGTCCCCACTCTACGTGGCAGCTTCAAAGCATGGATTTAAGAGTCAGTTCATCAACGTTGCATGTCACGCATATCACACTATCCACTCTTACGTTTGCGCGCCTCCTCAGTTTCATAACCTGATATGTATACTCCTTCGCCTGCATTGGCCCTCTCGTTTACTCATTCCCTAGCTGGCACAGAGTTTTCGTCGGCAAACCAATCATCCCAGCGCGCATATTAAATTTACATTCATTACCTTGTAATTAATCTTGCCTCCTATGCCGGCTACCAACAGTCGGCAAAGCATAGCCGAAGTGCTTACATATGTTCTTACATTTATTGCTGTTGTTATTGTTCCTGACTATCACCGCCACCATTGGTTGCAACCGCATTTGAAGAAAAGAGGCAGAATAAATTGAAAAGTTGTCTTCTATTTTTTAACTAATTACGAAGCGTAATTAATTTTCAACAAAAGTCAACAACTACAACATTCCTACGTTGCGATTTGCCGCTCTTCTCTTCACATGTTGATATTTTTGCTTTGCGCAGGCGCTAACGTTGACGGCAACTACTAGTATTTGGCGCTTATAGTTGCATATCTTAAACATACATACATACATACATATAAAAATACATATTTCTTTACTCTAGTCCTTAGTAGCGCCTTGTGTATGCAACGCCTATATATTGAGATTTATCATAATTGGCAAAGTGATATTTTATAAATGCGCTGCTCCTCACTAGTAGTCTCAGTAGCAGCGCAGCTTGACTGCACCTAGCTTACATGCACACATGTCTACATATATTTTTCATTGTTTAATTTTTTGTTGTCGCTTGATGAATCATAAACGGTTACTAATAATCCTTCCCTCGTTTTCAAAACTCTGCTTTGGCAACAATTTAAGCCAACTGATGCTCAGCCATTAGATACTTCATTATTTTTCAAGCAAAATATTTTCAACAATCATCTCATTAGACAAATTTGCACGAAAGGTTTCATTAGTAAATCTTAAAAGAAAAAGTAGCTCTGGCTCTTGAGACAGCAAATTGGTAATTGCTTTCTTTTTGTAGCATTCCTTAGGTAACTTATCTTAATAACTAATATACTTTTTTGAGAAAAATAATTTTGTTCCACCAAAAGTCATCATTCGACACAACATCTTTTCAAGCAAGCTTCGTGTAATTATTTTTATCATCACTAAATTTAGTAAATTTTTATGGGTGACTTATCGAAATTGGTCTTTGTTTCTCAAGAGCGGACTTTACTTCTCAATTGCCTCTTTGCAAAAGTTATGCTGCCTTGGATTTTGAGGCTGACATTGTTGTTGGTGTTATTGCTGGTCTCAAGATAGACGAAATTATCCATGACTTTGAATTTATGACTGTCAACAGTGACGCGGGAGCCAAGTCGCGAGTGCGACGACTGTTTGTTTGATGACAGAAGATATTTCATCTCACCCTCGTTTACTACCAGACCCATTAGCTTCGATTCTTTGTCCTACCTGGAAAAAGCAAAACCAAAGACGCGGCTGTTATGGCCAGTGATATCGATGTCATGTCATCGGTATACGCCTGAAAATGTACACTCTTGTAGAAGATTGTCCCTGCTCGATTAAGCTCTGCAACTCGAACTATTTTCTCCAATAGTAGATTGAAGAAGTCGCACGATAGGGAGTCGCCTTGGCTGAAACCTCGTTTGGAACGGCTCGAACGGTTCGGGGAGGCCCTTTCCGATCCAATCCGATCCGATCCGACAAAGCTTTTGATATTAGTTCGGTATTAGTTTTACGGGGATACCAAGTTCCGACATAGCGGCATAAAAAGAGCTCATTTTCATATTGTCAAAAAAGCTAAAAGAAAATTACCTTTGATTCTACAAGATTATGTTATATTAATATTAAGACAAAATTGAGAACCTGTCTCAGTCCCTTATTGTACCCTCAAAGGTCAAATGCCTCTTAAAGATAAATAATGGGTTGTCAAAAAGGTCTTGCGGTATTTTTATTGAATCAATTCGTGTGGCACCCATACATTGAGCTTCTTAGAGACTCCAAGCTTCTGCAAATGGTTTATAACGGTTTGATGACTACTATGCCGGTCTCTTTCGACCAATTCAGCGATTTTATCGCAATTTTCGACGACAGGCCTTCCGGAGCGTGGCGCATCTTCGACCACCTCTACACCAGAACGAAAACGTTGAAACCATCGTTGTGCGGAGGAAATGGAAACTGTATCGGGTCCATAAACTGCACAAATTTTATTGGCGGCTTCAGATGCATTTTTGCCTTTATCGTAGTAGTACTGTAAAATATGCCGTATTTTCTCTTTATTTTGCTCCACGTTTGCGACGCTATAACTGACGAACGACTTAAAAGAAACGACAATCAATCAAACACGTGTTAGCACGTGAAATGAGCTTTCCAAAAAGGTATAGCATGACCCGATGCCACGAATACAACTAGAACTACGCGCTTTCAGCGCCGACTAGCGAAAATACCGTAAGACTTTTTTGACAACGTAATATAAACAAAATCTATTTTTTTTTATGGAGAATGAAGCAGGTACTTTATAGATATTTTTAAACGCCATAGTCTGTAACTATACTTGTACACCCTCTTGTCTATTTCCCGTTCGTACTATTATCTCACACTCGATGGATACCAAAGTGTAATTGATCAAAAGAAAGTACACAAATAAATTTTTCCAATTCTCAATATCTCGGACGCGTGGCGTAGAACTTCATTCAATGGAATTGTGATAAATAAATTTCTAGTCCTTCTTTTTTTTTCTCTTATATTAAATATATAATGTAGAATGACTTAAGAAATTTTTTCAGCATTTATATAATATCCCGTCAAGACAGGTGCTAATACAATAACCTTCAAGATTGGTAGAAAATCGATGGTAGTAATATCTGTGTAAACCAATCAAAGATCTTTCAAGTAGCTTCGCACGTTGGCTCCTCGGCAGTTTGTTTCTCGCATTTCATGCGGTTTTGAAAACAAACACACAAATTTGTTAGTAAACTTAATCCAGCTAAGTGCATTGTTGTTCAAATTCCTTAAAGTATGTGATATATGTATGTACATCTGTTGCTTGAAAAGAAATCTCAATATTAATATAAAATTTAAGAGCCCTCAGTCCTCAATCCTCCATTGTCTTTGTATGAAAAAGCGACCTTCATATAAGTAAGAGATCTTAAGAAATCCTTCTTCTTCTTTACTGGCATAGACACCGCTTATGCGATTATAGCCGAGTCAACAACAGCGGCTTGTTGTTTCCTTTCATTGGGGGTGTTTTTTTACGTGGCGGGTCCCAAACCCAGCGCACAACCCTAAGTAGGGAATATTTCGCCTTCTCACCTTCAAACGGATGTTCTTAGGCTACCCAGAGGATACTTGGTCAAAGACCGGAAGTCGTGAGCTGCTTGAGTCATATGTAAAAGAATCGTTTCTGACCACTTCCAAGTGAATGGCGATCAGAGAACTTTCCTAACTTGCGTGAACTTCTACACATAACTCCATCCTCCACTTATAAAATGTTCCAGGAGTCTTATTGTTGATTGTTTACGGAAATATTATAGGAAGCGGTCATAAAATATGTGCCATAAATCACCAACCTTTCAGCGCACTCGACCACTACTTTTTTTTATCGCTAAGACATTAATTTACATAATAAGCAAACTCCTGTCTAATGCTATGTTCGGACCGACAGCGAAAACATGTTTTCGTGGGAAAAAGTGGTTTTCGCACGAAAACTTGTGTTTTCGTCCATGTAAAATCTGTCAAACGAAAACACAGTTTTCGCTGAAAACTGCTTGAAAACTTACATTCCACTCATAGTAATCAGTGCCTGCTCTAGTTTAATCGATTTTTTTGGAAGACATATTTTGCCGGCCCTAAATTGTCACTTGATATTTGTTTACATTCCATATACAAATACAGCTGCTCACTGTTAAGGGAATTCTCTCATTCTTGCAAAACCCTTGCACGGTGCACCAATTGCAGAATTTTCTTCTTGGTGCAACGGCACAACAAACATACGCAAAAATTTATTTGCAATGGCTGTAAAATATGTCAGACCAAAACCCATGTTTATTTTCGTGCCGTCATATATCACTAGATTCGCAAAGGGTGCAGTCTTGGCCTTGCATATTTCGATATAGGATTTTTGCATTTTGTGTCATCTTGAAAGAGTAAGAGAATCCCCGTATTAATAGTTGTCAGTGAAAACTCAGCGAAAACACAAATTGTCGGTCCGAACGACTTACGTTCCACAACATACAAATGTGTTTTCAAAATGTTTTCAATGTCGGTCCGAACATAGTATAAGAAGCGTTGGCTTCTCGGCGATTTGTTTTTTAAAGTGTATTCGAGTTAGAGATTTCTTTTCCAACTTTATTAAACCCATGCTATATTTTCTTACAGTACAAAACATAACCGCAGTTAGAATGCTATGAGATCCAAGAAAGGTTTTTCCATTTTCCAGTTTTTTCTGTTCGATTTTTCCCATTAAGCCTCTGGATTTATTTTCAGGAATAAACACATTTTTTTGGAAATAAAATTGAACAGTGTTGATTGCTAATACTTGAACTGTCTACTATGTACTACCATTTGTGGTATAAACTTTCAAATTATCTCTCAAATAGAAGGTTTTAATGGGTTGGCAAAAAAGTCTTGCGGTATTTTTATTGAATCAATTCGTGTGGCACCCATACATTGAGCTTCTTAGAGACTCCAAGCTTCTGCAAATGGTTTATAACGGTTTGATGACTACTATGCCGATCTCTTTCGACCAATTCAGCGATTTTATCGCAATTTTCGACGACAGGCCTTCCGGAGCGTGGCGCATCTTCGACCACCTCTACACCAGAACGAAAACGTTGAAACCATCGTTGTGCGGTGGAAATGGAAACTGACAAAAAGACGATGAGATGAGCTTTCCGATGCGACGAATAAAACTAGAAGTACGCGCTTTCAGCGCCAACTAGCGAAAATACCACAAGACTTTTTTGATAACCTAATATTAGTTCTAAGTTACTTCCGAGGGATCAGTGAATTTTATAAGATGATTTTTTGATTTCGGAAATGTCTCAGAAATGTGCTTATAGATTACCGCTTTGAAAGCTTCTATTGAATACAGTTAAAGTAGCGTGAGTGCTCATGCGCTGATAAAGTGAAATCGTCTCAATCTCCTTGGGTATTCTTATACTTAAATGACCCATCGGCAAAATATCTATTCGAGAGCCAATATAGCTTTTTATTGCTTTCTTTTCGAAAAATTGAGGAATTTTTTGTATAAATTGTTTAATTCGTTTTAAATTTCAGTTAATTATTGACATGTGTTTCTAATTGTGATTAATTTCAATACCGAAAATATAGTATTTTAATAAGTGGAAATATTTTTAACGCGTGCAATAGAGTTATTTTATCGGTAATAAATATATGTATCTGTCTGAAATGCGCCGTAACTCGTCACATAAATTAGTCCATTGGTAAAATCCCATTAAATTAGAAAAAACAGTGTATGCAATTAAAACTATAAATTTTCATGTTTGTAAAAATTCAAAATTATTGGCGATGAAAATAATCGAACTGCTGTTGCGCAACATTGGAGATTTTAGATAAATATTAAATCAGTTTTTCCCAGTTATAATTAGGAGATCGATTTTAATGCGCTTAACAATTAGAAATAAATATTTTGGAAATGAAATGTGTTTGAAATTGCATTAATAGTCCAAAATTAAATATTCAGTGGTAATTTGCAACACGTGTGAGCTAATTTCAATACATTAGGGTTCACCTATGAATTTTAAAAATCTAATACAATTAATTCAACTCAAATCTCTTACCATTGAGTTAGTTATTTGGGTTGTCAAGTAGAGTCGAGGTCTGTAAGTATTGTACGATAAGAGAATAGCTGTATTTAGTATGGGGATTTGGAATGGATTGAAAGATTGAATTCTTGTAGGAATTCATACACATAGCTCCTAATTCGATACCTGAGAGTAGATTTTTATTAAAAAATACAAAGAAAGCCCCAAAGGCATTGCTGATCGGGGTGGCAACTCAAGGTCGAAAGGCTCGAAAATAGACTACTTGCTGTCCCTTTTTAAATAACCTGATTTACGAACCCTAAAAAACACGATCTAAAAAATAAAATGATCCTGTTGCCAGTTAACTTTCATAAGACCTTACGTTTGGCGACAAAGTCTGCTGGCAAGTAAATGGGATTACCTTTACGACCTCGTACTACCCTACTTTGTTAAAGAAAAAATACAGAAACTTCAAATTTAATAGGGAATTTAATTATCATTCGAAATAACATTCTTTGGTATTTATTTTTGATGATTTTCTCCTTCAAATGTTAGCCGCGGCTACGTCCCAGATGGTCCATCCGTCTAAAGTGGAGGTCTTCCTCTGCTTCCCTCGGCGGGTACTGCGTCGAATACTTTCAGAGCTGGAGTGTTTTCATCCATCCGGACAACATGACCTAGCCAGCATAGTCGCTGTCTTTTAAATCGCTGAACTATGTCAATTCGTCGTATATCTCATGCAGCTCATCGTTCCATCGAATGCGGTATTCGCCCTGGCCGAACGCGCAAAGGACCATAAATCTTCCACAGAACCTTTCTCTCGAAATCCAAAGTCGGTTCATCAGATGTTGTCATCGTACATGCCTCTCCATACAGCAGGACGGGAATATTGCGTGACTTATAGAGTTTGGTTTTTGTTCGTCGAGAAAGGGCTTTACTTCTCAATTGCCTACTCAGTTCGAAGTAGCACCTGTTGGCAAGAGTTATTTTTCGTTGGGTTTCGGAGCTGACGTTGGTGTTGGTGTTGATGCTGGTTCCAAGATAGACGAAATTGTCTACGACTTCGAAGTTATGACTGCAAATAGTGACGTGGGCGCCTAGCCGCGTGTGCGACGTTTGTTTGTTTGATGACAGGAGATATTTCATCTTGCCCTCGATCACCACCAGACCTATTGGCTTCGCTGGCTTATCCCTTCTGGAGAAAGCATAATTAACGCGCGGTTTTTAAGGCCAATGATATCAACACATCACAGAAAAGGGAGTCGCCTTGTCTGAAACCTCGTTTGGTTTCGAACGGCTTGGAGAGGTCCTTCCGGATCCTGATGGAGCTTTTGGTGTTGCTTAATCTCAGTTTATACAGCCTATTAGTTTTCCGGGGATACTAAATTTAGACATCGCGGCATAAAGGCAACTCCTTTTCTTTGAAATCGACGAAGGTTGGTGCGTGTTGATTTTCTTTTCACGGGTCTTCTCCAAGATTTGGCGCATGGTGAATATCTGGTCAGTAGTCGACTTGCCAAGTCTAAAACCACACTGATAAGGTTCAATTAGTTTGTTGACGGTGGGCTTTAATCTTTCACACAATACGCTCGCGATGTTGAGGAGGCTTATCGCACGGTAATTGGCCCAGATCGTGAGGTCTCCTTTTTTGTGGATTGGGCAGAGGACACTTAAATACCAATCGTTGGCCTTGCTTTAGTCCGACCATATTTAAAAAAAGCTGATGCATGCTCCTTTTCAGTTCTTCGCCGCCTTGTTTGAATAGCTCGGCCGGTAATCCATTGGTCCTCGTCGCCTTGTTGTTCTTCAGACGGGTGATTCGGGTTATTCGGGAAATACTTCTAAAAATAGTCAAAATCGGACTAAAACTTTTCAAGAACTCAGACGCCAAATGAAATCTGTTTTTTTTTTTTTCTTTGCCTTCTGTTTTTTTTTTTAATGCCATACTATGGTACTATATACTAATACTATGTATTAGTTGAATTCATTTTGAAAAAATATCTGTCGGATAAAAAGTAAAATGTAGTAATGACTAACTAACTAAGGGATCCGTGACTGTAATACTGTATAATATTGTAATATGAGAATATAAGAAAGTTAATGGTAATCGGTACATAATTTTGTCTAATATTATTTCGCACACTCCTTGGGTTAGCTTAGGTCAGACTGGCTTTGCATACCTTTTTATTTCCTTTCTCAATTTACTATCTTATTATTGGAATATTTTATTAGCATTTCTAAAAAGGAAGTTCTCGTAATTATATTAAAATTGCAAACCTTCCCACCATTACGTTTCCTCTAAATAAAAGCAACAAATTAGATCCATTTTCGGCCACTTCCAAATTAATGGACTCGATCTTGTTGCCTTGCGATTGAGTTGAAGCCTAATACGTGCCCACAAAATGGCGAAAAAACAAATCGGTTTTATTAATGTTTGACTTATAGCTAATCTCCAAACGACGCAGAGTCTAAGTGGCAGCGTATATTTACACTTAAGCGAAGCAGTTCACGTCGTAAACCAATTTAGCAATTGAAATAATCATTCGCACACAAAATAAATGCACACACACACATACATACATATAAAACGCGTATTGATTATAATTGAAAAATGATTTCGATTCTTGGTTTTATTATCGCGATAATTTTGAACCACTTCTTGTATAATATAATCCATGTATACATATGTGTATCTGTGTGTGTGTATGCGCCAACCGCCCGCCATTGCGGATGCGCCAGAACGTTCGTTCCAAGTCGCAGCCACTTCGTAGTGGTGAAAATTGTTCGTGCGGGGTGGGAGGCTAAATGAACACAAAAACAATAACAACAAACGTAGCACTCAGTTGGCCAGGTAAAAAGCCACAACGAATTATGATTACTAGAATATTGGTTCGATTGGCTTGTTGCTTGGCCCGAGTATTGCTGGTTCTGCTGGCTGCCTGCCGCCTGCCTGCTGCCTGTGACCAGCCACGGCTGTGCCACCAATAATATCCACTTATCTGCTGCCACACATTATCCGACCATAAACTGCCAATAATTCGATTTACACAAGTTTCGCTGATGGTACTAGTTAATGGCACAAATCACTTCACTTTCTATATGTTATACCCTGAACAGGTTTTTGAGATATCGAACTGAAATTTTACAGTCTTTTTCTCCCATTTGTCGGAATCGCCAATATTCGTTCACTATAACATATACGTACATGTCATGTACGTCATACATATGTCATACAAACTGATTAATCCAAATTAGATTCTTCTACGAAAAACTTTTTTATTCGTGACTACATACATAGGTATGTACATATGTATGTATTTACTTGTACATATGTATGTATATCTTCACGAAATTTAGCATTTTTTCAGCTAACCGATCAAAATCAAGATAAAACATTTTTTATACCCTTTTATACTGTGAATGGTATTATAGCTTCGCCGCAGCCGAAGTTATCTTCTTTTGCTTTCTTTTTAATTTTTTTTTATTTTTAATTTTTTTTTTTTTTTTTTTTTAATTTTTAATTTTTTTTTTATTTTTAATTTTTTTTTTTTCTGTTATTGCGCTTGTTGTTGTTCTTCTTACTGTTGGTCAACCATAAAATGTGTAAAACAAATAAAACTAAATAACTTTTGCTTAAATTATTAGTAGTTTGAATGAGCGTATAAATGAATGAACGAATGAATGAGCGAACACACGTTGAAACACGTTCGTACAATTCCATGCAAGAACGTTCAGACTGCAATGCTGCATACGCCGTGTGCTTGCGCTGCTTGGCTCGTCGTTTGTACGAACAGCGCCAATTGTGCTCGTATATTCAATTGTGTTTTTATTGTTTTCACCAATTGTGGGTTCGTCATCTTATTACCATCATTATTATTGCTTATTGTTATTATAGTTGTTTGTTGTGCTTGGCGTATTGTTGTTATTGACAATGGTGGTGTTGCCAGCCACTCGTTGTCGATCATCAATTCATGCATTAGTGTGGCAATTTCGTGGTTTGGCTGTTGCTGATTCGGTCTGATTTTATTTTGGTTTCGACCAGCTTTGTCGAGTAATGAGGAGGTTATCATTTTGTAGCGTGAAATCTGAAATTCATTTTCTTAATTTAAGTTAATTGTTTGGGAAGCAACTTCCTGTTAAATCTGACGTCCATTGATCATTTATCTGAAGAAAGGCTTTAGTTAAAAGCTTTTACTCTGATCCAAGAGTTAGGTAGCCGTCTGTCTTCACAAATATGTAAATTGTTTACTGCTTATCAGACAGCACACAGCGTCCCAATATACAGATCTCTCTTCCAGGTAGTATTTCTATAGTATTTCCGATGACTAAAGCATAGAGCTCCTAATGTAGACGTCTTATCCTGAGTACAGAGGAAGTATTTCTATTATGTTCCAGTTACGCTCTATGCTTTAAATTTAGAGTTCAGATGTTCCATTACTTATTATATTATTATTATACACCAAAACCATTAAAGAAAGAATGATTTCGGGATTTCCTCCTTTCTTTAAAGAAAAACCAAAGAAACTTGAAATTTAATGGGGATAGTTTACTATCATTCGAAAGAACAGTCTTTCGCATTTATCTTTTAAAGATTATATCTTTCAAATATTAGCCGCGGCTAATCTCAGACGGTCCATACGTTGACACCCATTTGCGACGACTCGTTCGAGCATTCGGACTGGTAACTGGCGAATGCCACGCGTGATGTTTTGCTCCAAGACTTGAAACCGGTTCACAAACCATACCAAACCGTTATTTTTCTGAATGTAATGGTAGCTCTTGAATCTCTTTAGATTGCTCTCCGTCCCAAATGCGGCGATTTTATTTGTCTAGATTCAAATTGGTCCATTGCCGAACAAAATTTGGCTCGAAAACTTCGGATCTTCTTGGAACTTTTCAAGAGTATTTCTTACGTGTTGCGAAAGATTGTGGCATAGAACTTATGTTTTTGATCAAATTTAAGTTTTCTTCGAAGCCTATGTGACACGATAATAATCTCATAAGTCTTATGAACTACTGTGCTGAAAAGTTTCATGGTTTACTAATTCCTCACCTGAAATACTACCAGGTTCAAGACCATCAATTCATTCGAGAACAAGCTAAATACAAGTATCATCTGATTCAAACCCCACTTTCTCAAATTAGTGAACCCAAAAGAATTGGTACTTTCTGAAAGTGAATTGAAGATATTTGTTGAGAATCACTAATAATGTGAGTCCAATAATCAGAATAGGGACATGCTATAGTACTTTTGTGAAAATTCAATTCCCGACAAAAAACTTTCGAAAGAAAGCATTGTTATTTTTACCTCTATTATAACCCTTATCGTGGCGGAATGTAGTATACCTCTTTTATCCGTTCTGAAGATTTAATATCATCCGGAAATTTTGGATAAAATCCGAATATTTTGATAACTTATTTTTTTTTTAACCTCAAATTATTCATATTCTGGGAATTAGACTAGTATATTTTGACTAAAAACCAATCGTCGGACCTTTTTTTCGCCGAATTACACCTCCCAACTTAAAATTGACAGAACCGAGGTTCACCTTAATTAAGGAAATAAAGAGCTTATAATATTTTTGGTATAATCCTCTTGTTAAGGTGAAAAGATGGGGATTGCAAACTTTGGTTTATTGGTTTGGTTAGGTTAGGTTATTATCCATTCTTGATACAATAAAACAAATAGAACATGTCTCTGAATGGCTGATGAATTTTACTAGAAGCAAAGCTATTTTGTCTAAAATTGTAGGTTATAAATCCACATCGGGCTAGTGCCGGCGTTCTGGTCCTTATGTTTATGGCTATCATAGCCTGCTTTGGTTTCCATTTACCTCGACCAAAAGGCTTTTCCCCTGATTATTTAATATTATTATGATTATACAATTTTGTTGTTGTTTTTATCTGAATCATGTAAATCAATTGCTGCTGTTGATGTTACTTTGTGACTGTACTTCAATGTAAGTATGTATGTATGTATGTTGTTGGTAAGCAATGGTGGGCAAAGGTGGCCATTGCGAGGCGCCACGTTGCTTCATTAAGCAGCTGCCATAGCTGATCAGCGCTAACCAGCCACATCACACCAACACGCCAAATGCCCACAAGAACAACCAAAACAACAATAACAACAGAAATAAGAAAAGTGTGCAGCAATTGGTAATGCAAAGCGTGTCAACTTGTTGGCTGCTCGGAGACACCTTAATGGTTATCACGATTTAAATTTTCATGTAATTGGAATTTATTGATTGCACACAAAGAGAGAGAGAGTAAATATTGATTTGGCATTTTTGCTAATTTTACAGTATACTACTTATTTGTGTGCAACTTATTTTTGTTGTTCTTGTGTTCATACACAATATTTAGTGATATGAGGTGTTCGTAGCGTCGCGTAATTTTAGTGTATTTTGTTTTGTGATGAGGTTATTATTAGGGTTTGGAGAGCTTTAATTATTTTCTGCCTTATTACTATATTAATCGTTTAGTGTAAAAAGCTCCAAGAGAAGAATCTTAATTATATAGAAATATAATTTTAGATATAAGTTAGGTTAGGTTAGGTTAGATGGCACTCCTCGACAAACACTGAACGCACTGTAAATGAGTTTAAGGCTAGTATCATCGTTCTGCTATCTGAGTGAACGATCAATTCTCTGAAACAGGCTGCACTCCGGAGCTGCAGAGACCCCATTTTTTGCCAATGGCTCTTCTACAGCAGTATATTTTGCTTTCTTCTTCTTCCAAGAAAGCTTGCTATGCAGGATGATCCCTAGATATTTTACTGTATCCGCCGGTTGCAGACGAATGTTTCTAATTTAAATATACCATCTCGGCTTTACAAGGGTTGATGGGGAGATCTCTTCCGATCGCCCAATTTGAGATATCCCTGCTTCAACTGGAACACAGTACTCAGGAAGTTTCCTTTGACCCTAAGTGCTCCATCGTCGACGTGGGCATTCCCCTACTCACATTTCGTCCAGCGAGTGCATTGCCACATTCTATTTCATTCACTCTGTCGCACAGAAGACTGAGTATGAGGTATTTGAGGTTTGATTCAACCCCGAGACCGTTCAGAGCAGCAACGAATGTTTCCGGTAGGACCTAATTGAAAGCTCCCTCAATATCAAGGAAGGTCCCAACAGCGAAATCCTTACCCTTAATGGCTTCCTCAAGCCATGACAGGATAGTATGCAGCGAAGTATCCACTGACTTGCCTTTACAATAAGCACGTTGCGCTCCTAATGGTTAGTACCTGGGAATGCGCCTCCTCATGTACCAGTTCATTAGTGTCTCCACAGTTTTTTGTAAGAAAAATATAAGATATAAAATGTTAGGAAAATAAACATCGGCGGCCAGCCTGAATATATGTACTACTGTGCCCAAAAAATAAGGTGACATTTTATTTATTTTGAAAATTCTTTATTTATTCTTCCAAATCAATTTCATCCCCTTCAAAGTAATCCCCTCCCGATGCAATGCACTTATGCCAACGGATTTTCCAATCTTCGAAACACTGGTTGTAGTCACTTTCCGGGATGGTCTTCAGTTCCGTCTTCGGTGCGGCTTGAATCTCCTCTATCATATAAAAACGGTGTCCCCGGAGCGGTCTTTTGAGCTTTGTGAACAGCCAGAAGTCGCACGGCGCCAGATCAGGTGAATACGGTGGTTTCGGGACGATATGGGTTGTGTTTTTGGCGAAATGATCTCGAATTACGAGGGCAGTATGGGATGGTGCATTATCATGGTGTAAAAACCAAGAATTGTTTTTCCACAATTCCGGCCTTTTTAGGCGGATAGCGTTACGCAAACGACGCATAACGTTCAAATAATATTCCTTGTTGACTGTTTTACCGGTTGGAAGGAATTCATAATGCACAACACCACGATAATCGAAGGAAACAGTCAACATGACCTTGACTTTTGAGCGACTTTGGCGCGATTTTTTTGGTCTCGGCTCTCTTTTGGCACGATATTCGCTCGATTGATCGGTTGTTTCGGGGTCGTAAGCATAGATCCAAGTCTCATCGCCAATTATAATGCATTTCATGACACCGTGGTAGTCGGAAAGCATCATTTCACACATTTTAACGCGACGCATTTTTTCCAAAAAATTCAATGTTTTCGGTACCAGTCGAGATTTGACGCGCTTGAGGACCAAAACATCCTTCAAAATGGTATTGGCTGAGCCTTTCAATATGCCAACTTCATCAGAAAGGTCTCTAATTGTTAATCGACGGTTTTTCAACACCAAATCTTTGATTTGTTGAACGTGAGATTTGTCGGTTGAGGTTGATGGTCGCCCTGGACGCTCCTCGTTTTCGACACGTTCACGGCTTGGAACTCACTATACCACTTGTAAACATTTTTTTAGACATAGCCTCATCATCAAAGGCTTTCTGCACCATCCTCGTTATATCCGCAGCAGAAAATTGATTCCGTAAACAAAATTTAATGCAAATTCTTTGCTCAACAAATTTCGACATCGCAAAAAACGAAAAACTCACTTTTAGCAGCTCACAAAACGACTCGTATCTCAAACACTAATGAATATTTTGACATGAAATTTGACATAAATGTGACTGACAGCACTACCAACTTAAAAAAAAAAATAATTCTCCAAATCCTTCGACGCGCGCAATTTGGTAAGAAGGAAATGCCAATGGTACTGTCCCTGAGTTTGAGAATTTCAACGCGATATCAGTCGCGTTTGGAATGGAAACACATTTGTTTTAATATTTCACAGAAATATAAAGCCTTTGTTGCAATGTTTCCACCGGCCCACAAACCACACCAAATCTTTTTTTCTGGATTAAATGGTAGTTCCTAGTTCGTCAGTTTTTGAGATATCGCGTTGAAAATTTGTACGCATCCTTTGCTTTCCTAGAAGCTGCTCATTTCTTGGAACCAATGATATCGGACCACTATAGCATACAACTGTCATACAAGCTAAACGATCAAGAACAAGTCCTTGTATGGAAAACTTTTTTATTTGACAAGCTATCTTCATGAAATTTGGCATAAATTATTGCCAAAAGCAACGCTATAATCTTCGAAAATATTATTCAGATCTGAGCGCTATAGCATATAGCTGTCATGCAAGCTCAGCGACAAAAAGCCAATATATATATTTATATGCCCTGTTTTGATGTAAGAAATGCACCTGTTAAGGGTATTAAAGCTTTGAAGCATTAATTTTTTGTTGTTTTGTGATATGATTATACAAATGTTTGCCTTTAATAAAATTTCATTAATTTTATTCACACGAAAAATATTCCCATAAAATTCAGACAATCTTGTTATGGCACAGACTTATTAAATAACTACATACTTAATAATTTCTAAAGTAATTAACCTGACACACAACAGATGCGCGCCTGCGCACAACAAACACTTATACATAAATGCTTTCGTGAGTGTGTGTGCCTGCCTTTGCATAGGGATGGCGGGGCTGCCTTGCGTGTGAGTGATGCTACTAAATTTTATTAGAGGATATTTAGTCGACTTCGTACTTAATTTATCTCTCAGAAACGTGCGCTAACAACAACAACAATTACAAAAATTAATTTGTATTTCTGTTTGTTGAGAAACCAAATGATGACAGCTCAAATTAGCCGCCCGACCGACGGCGTACAAACAAAGTGACGGCTGTGCGGACTCTCTGGACCTCACACAGCTGACATCAAAATTGACCGTCGGTGAGTTAGACTTCCATTTGTACCATATATGGATGTACATGGCAACGACATAGGAGTAATAACAATTACAACAATAAAATCGAGGTTGCACATTAGCAACGGTGAGTGCCACACAACGGCAGCGCCGACAATAACACCGATAATAAAAAATAATTTAAGGGACGCCGCCAACGATTGAGTTAAATGGCCATGGAGGAAGAGGAGGAGGACACAACGCTCAGGAGCGGAAGGGTGTTGTTTTATTATTTTTTTTTAGTTTTTTTTTTTTTTGTTGAGAGATCTTAAGTGTTGTTTCGGCCGATGTCCGCTGTCCGCACTTCCTCTTCCTTGTTCGCTGCATGCGGTTTTTATTGCTTACCTTTGACTTGAGCACTTGAAGAAGTCTACTTTTAGTCCATAGCCATAGCTGCTGGATTTAGAGCGTTGATGCTCCAATTTGTAGCTCAGTTTTTGATTATCCTCAGACAGGAGTTGTAGAGGCCGGCGCTTAGATCTGCCGTCGCACGCGAATTGTATATTAATTTCACTGCTTGTGTTTTGTTGTAATTTGTTGTTGTTGTTGCTGTTGTTACACACACACTTTTGTTGTTGTTTTTGTTAAACATACGCGTGTTTGCAATTGTTGTTGTAATTAGTTTTGTTGAGCCCATGTTGTTGTTATAACGGCTGTTGTTGCCGTTGTTGCCAAAAATTTGTTATTGTTGTTGTAATTATTTTTGTTGTCGTCGTAAAATTTGTTGTTGTTGTTGTTGTTGTTGTTGTTGCTTTTACGGTTGTACTTCTTGTTATTGTTGTTGTTGGCGCTCTCATATTAGTTGCTACCGCCAGCACCGTAGTAATTATGCGCTCCATTGAAAGGTACCATAGTGGCGGCACTCTAAAGACACACACACACACATGCTAACAAAGTGTTAGGCTTTCTTCCTGCGCTACTTGCTTCACATTCATCGCTTTGCCTACCTGCCGCCTTGCCTGTCTCTCTGTCCGCACTTGCTGCGTCTGCACCTTCGCGCTCGTGTATCCTGTGTGGCGCTAGCTTGTTTTTAATTTATTAATTTGAGGTCGGCATTTGTTTGTTGTTGTTAATTGCCTTTCCACATGCGTTATCCTTATCATGTTCATGTCACATCTTTGTGTGCGTGTGTGTCTGTGCGTTTAGTTGGAGTGCTACCACAGTAAAAAAAGACATACCAACATTCATGTCTACTCTCCACTGCCACTGCTGTTGCGTAACCCGGTTTGTCTAATGCTCGCACTCATGAACACACATATACACTAATGCACATTTTTTCATTTTTTTTTCATTTTTTTATTAGTTATTCCTGCCTTCCCTTTTTTGATGAGTAAATTAAACGTTTCATTTGTTGATGGCAGCAAATTAGAATATCAATTTATTACACTATTCACTAATAGAAATTTTATTATCCAATTTTTCTACGGCATATGTGTCTGTGTATCCTTTTTTCAAACATTTATGGTTTAATTGTTGCGCAACATTGCGTCTGTCATTTGAAATTATTATGAAGATGTTAGCGTTCTTTGAGAGTGACGGACCTTTTTCAAAATTTTATTTTAATGGCAAGAAGGAAGTGGAGCCTGGAACAGGTGGAACAGGTGTAGGAGAGTTTATTATTGTGCGAATTATGCAAGAATTTCGTCAGAAATGGTTTTTATTGCTTCTAATGTAAAAATGATTAGGAAACAAAATTCATATAATTTTTTTTTTTTAACTACATAATTAGTAGAGTTTGTGTTGAAAAATGTTATACCCAAATATCCAGTTTTTCGTGCTATTTTATTCATACTTAAGTATTTCTCAACCATATGAAGTAAAATATCCAGATCTTATTACCAATAGATGGCGTTGAATTCGAATATTCCCTAAATCCTGTCTTCACACTATGATTAAATTGAGTGTACAGTAGGGTACAAAAAAAGATTTTTTTTTTCGTTTAGTACTCGGAAAAATAGGTCCCGAGACACCTCTTAGAAAGCCTCTCCAAGCATGAGTTCATAACTGTAACGGGAAGGTCCTCCTACTTCCAGTTTTCTATTTTTTCTTATTGTCCGATAGAAAAATTTATATCTCGCTTCCAACTACTTGAAAAATAAAAAAGGAAATTGAATGTCTATAAAAATGTCTCCTATGATTTTTTCGTAAACCCAACCGTTTAAAAGATATTAACATTTAAAGTTTGAATATATTTAGGAAAATTTTTTATTTCTTATGAATTTTATAACTCAATGAAAAAAAAAATATTATGAATGATGAAACTCAAGGGTTTGTAGGAAATTTTCTGCTCTATAAAAATGGTCTCCTATGATTTTTCGATTAAGTTAAGCGTTTACGAGATATTCATCGTCAAACATCAATGCATATTTTTTTTTTTGAATCGCCCTAGTGTACACGTCACTTGCGAAACCTCGAACTAATGAAGACCATGC
The DNA here is from genome assembly GCA_037783105.1 of Bactrocera zonata. Lineage (NCBI taxonomy): Eukaryota > Metazoa > Arthropoda > Insecta > Diptera > Tephritidae > Bactrocera > Bactrocera zonata. The sequence goes on along the minus strand of JBAWJQ010000296.1, from coordinate 4,199 downwards.
GAGTTCGAGTTAACGAATTGTTCGAGTCTTCGAATGTTATGTATTTTGATTTATTTATTCGTTTATCAGTTTTTATATAGTATATATAGAAATCATGAGAAATGCTTTCTTCAATTGTCTAATTTTTTTCATTGATTCGACCAAATCGCATTCATCGAATAAAATGACTGCCAACAGAGAATTTCGATAATATTGTATAACTTTGTTATTACGTGTGGTCCATTGGTTGAATCAAAAAAGCGACATTCGGGTGCAAAAACATCGATGCATTTCAACCATCTTTCGATTTTAATTCAACTTCGTTTGGATGCGAAGATGCCTTGCCAAGAAAGCGTAATCCCTTTTGGGACAATCCAATCTCTTTCAAATATGATTTCACATAGTTGTAGGACACAATTGTAAGAGGGTATTCAGCAGTGTAGTTGCCTGTGGTACATAGGAAAAGTGAAACCAGTTTTTGAACAGAGTGAATGTCTTCAGGCTGGCTTTGTACTTTTTTATTCCACTGGGCAGTTAAAATGTATACCCTAGGACTTTTTGCTCATCCAATTACAAGTAATTTAGTCTTGTGTTTTCCAGTAGCATTAGCACTCGCCAAAAATTTATTTATTATTATTATTATTTTTTAGATTTATTTCCCGGTGCTTGTTTTTCCATTCTAGACGTGTGATCTTCGCGGCAGAAGCTTCCAATATAACCCGGATTCATCTGCGTTGAAAATGCGTTCTAGACATAGGCCAATTTTCTGAATTTTTGCTTCTAGCTTAGTTTTGAACGGCTCTAATAGTTCCAGTCGCAAAGATATTAATTAATTTTTCCCCTGAAATTGAGATAAGATGTATTCCGTGACGTTTTTCTTTTAATTTTGAAGCCATCTATCGCTGGCAAAAAACCTTGTCCTGTACGTGGCTAACTTCATATGAAACTCCTTAGCCATTTTTGATTGCATTAATCATTTCAGCCTTTTTCTAAGCTCAAAACATTTACTTTTCGTCCCATTATGCAATAAAACAGAAAAATCATAATAATGCTCGCATCGGCCGTTGCACAACTTTTAGCTGGATGTTGTGGTGGACATGTTAACAAACAACTGTAAAAACTTTAAAACTAAAATTCAACTTCTATGTAAAAAATATACGAAAAATTTGCAAGACACGTTTGATAACACCATTCACAGGTTTAAGTTTTCCGTATAGGATCTTATGTTTGATCATTCAGTTTGTATGGGAGCGAAATATATATGTATGCTATAGTACACTATTATGTATTCCTTCCTCGCAGATCCGACCGTTGCCTTGGACAATAATTTATGCCAAATAAAAAAGTTTCCCATACAAGACCTTGATTTTCATTGCTTAGTGTATTATGCTATTGTGGTGCGATGTCGGCGGTTGCGACAAATAAGCAGCTTCTGAGGAGAAAAGGTCTTGGGCAAATTTTCAGTTCGATACCTCAAGATCTGAGAGATTTGTTCGCGTACTATATATACCGACATCTTGTCTTGTTACGCTGATCATTTATGTGTACATTTCATAGGATATTCAACGTTTCCTTCTGGATCGTGGCAAACTTATTATGCCCTGTTCAGTTAAAATGAATATTTCCAGAATTTAATGTACTTTAATCAGTGATTCATTTTGCAAATGTTGGATGACCTTTTTCCAATTTCTAACCTCCGAAAAATTCGTTTGGCGTTGAAGAAGATTTCTCTGCTTGAAATTATCTGAAATGCTTTATATTTGTTATTATAAAAGATGAGTACAGCTAATGTCCGAAAGACTAGTCAAAATTTTTGACAAAGTGACGGCTTCCAAAAAAATTAGAAAGTGAGGAAATTTACTCTACAGAGTGGATTTATTGTTAAAAAGTATTATTACTTTAATCATTACCTGACAAATTTATCTGCCAAAATTGTGTGAAAATTTCAAGCTGGTTCGTCAAGTCGCATCGAAGAGATTTTCCACACCGACTCTCACAGCATAATGTTTCTAACTATATGCTAAAGATTTCTTACAAATACACTCATATATCATAAACATATTTTTGGAAAATATTTTAAGCAAAAAATAGTAAGATTTTTTAATTTAAATTTTGTGCAAAACCCCGCTTGTCGAAATATTTTTAGTATGATTGCCAATGACATCTGAGCCAAATATACATTCAAAATAATTATTTAAATTTGTTTTTGTTTGGGGAAAAAATACCGGACAACGTCGGATGAGGAATACTAGCTTGTTGTCTGTTCGATTCGACAAATACATGTACAATCTCAAAATACCTTAAGATGAACATATAAATATAGAAAGCAATGGGTCTAAGACGGATATTTGGGTCGAAACTATTGAAAATAGAAAAAGCAACGCTAAAAATTGTATTTTTTTAATTTTTAAAATCTCACTCATTTTGCGAAAAAGTCATTCTAAAACAAAACCCACAATTAGCTTCTTAAAAGATTATACACTTTCTTTAATAATCGTCTACAAATATTTCGTCTAATGTTAATAAATTTCAAACGTGCTTGCTAAAAATTTGGAGACCCTGTTGATACTTAATTAATATTAGGTAGTCGTAAAAGTCTTTTCGTATTTCTAATCGAACTTCAACTTATTTTTTTTTTATATTTACAGTGAAGTTTAATGAACCAAATCTGTACTATTTTGGTCGACCACTTTTTGCCATTTTTCCGCTAAAGACATTATTCCATCAGTGTAAAACTTTTCTGGTGTCTTGGCGAAAAACTGCAAAAAGTAATTTTCACAGGCTTCTCTTGAAACCAACTTTACTAAATTAAGGGAATTCTGCATTGATCGAAACAAATGGCAGTCCGATAGTGCAAGGTCAGGGCTATTTCGTGGCTTCATCAAAACTTCGCAGCCAAGCTGTTTCAGTTTTTGCCTAGTCATCAAAGATGTGTGTGGTTTAGCGTTGTCCTGATGGAAGACGAAGCCTTTTCTGTTGATCACTTTTGTTCGTTTTTTCGATTGCTTGTTTCAATTTCATCAGTTGTTGACAGCAAAATGTAGAATTAATCGTTCGACCAGGTTGGAGAAGGTCATAGTGGATGATTCCTTTCCAATTCCACCAAACACTCAGCTTAACCTTTCGAGGCGTCAATCCTGGCTTTGTGACCATATGTTGACCTTCACCACGCTTGGACCATGACCTTTTTCGCACATTAATGTCGTATTTGATCCACTTTTCGTCTCCTGTTACCATTCGCTTCAGAAATGGTTTGATTTCGTAAAAAAAGGCAATTCATATTTCTACTATCCATTGTTTTATTAGTTATTTGTTAATTTTAGAAGAGTAGAGAAAAAAATTAAAAACTAAAATAAGTAAAAAATTTCAAAAATTATGAGCTGACGAAGTAGGGGGTCTCTGAAAATTTCCACGTGACCATACCCATAATTTCAACCCTCCTATTTATCTGAAACCAAAAAGAAAAAAAGATTATTAATCTAGAATAATGTCGCAATGGCCGGAACTACGGAAAAGTGGGAAAAAATTTTTTCACAAAATGGACTGCCTAAAAAAAGTTTTTTTGGATGACTTTTTCTGACTATTTCGAATTTTTTAAAAATAATAAAAATAAAAATTTGGGGATGTGGCTAGTTCCAACCATAGACAAGCCTATAAAGAAGACTCTATAAAAATTTCAAGTAAATCGGTCCAGTAGAACCGAAAAAATCGTGGGTATCGTTCCGAAAAAGTTAGTTTGGAGAAAAACGCGTTTAAAGTTTCGCGTTCCGGCCGAACCAGTTTGGATGACGGGTCAGAAAAATGCCTATATCTCCGAAAATAATTTGAATTTTGAAAAATCCTCTTGTACACATATTCTTGAATAGTTAAACTTTGGAAATATAAAAAAAAAAATCGATTTTTTCTTAATTTCTAGACTAGAATACCCCCTTAAATGGTTTAAAATCCTTTGATGATGTAATGTTCCTTAGCGATGTCATGGCTGCTTAGGACCGTCACCTGGTCATCTTTTCCTTAAGAGCGAACCATTGTTGTGCCACACGAACTGATACAGCATCGTCTCCGTTAACTTCGCACACACTATATGAGTTTGTGCTCCAACTTTAATTCTTTGTGTCTAACTAAAAGTAGTTCTATGTACGTCAGTCATTGTAGGAATTATCTATAAGAAATCACTTCTATTTCCCTTATCGAAAATATTCCCCCCCGTCACTAACCTC